>JARYGA010057230.1:0-36422 GCA_030545235.1 Helianthus tuberosus | reverse complement strand
GTAACGTCACCTTCAAAAGAGGGGCCTACTACAATAACTAAGATAATCTCTTAAATATGTGCAAAAGTGCGGAAATAATCAAAGGTTACACTAGATACGAGTCGGAACCAAGTGATTCATCTTGTCTATCTGTTTTTCTTTTTATTTTATTTTTCAGCATTTAGTTAGTTTTTATTTTTCTTAGTTAAAAACATTTTTCTAAACTTTTTATTTTGATTAGACGTTTAGGATAAACCGGTACTAAAAGCTCTTGTGTCCTTGGATGACCTCGGTATCTTGCCAACACTATACTACGCTCACGATGGGTGCACTTGCCCATATGTGTGTTTAGTGTTAGTAAAATATCGTGTTTTATAAATTTAAAACTTGGCTAAAAATAAGTGTTAAAGGGGCTTAAAATATACACCTAATATATATAACACTTCACACGCATCAGGTTTTTGGCGCCGTTGTCGGGGACACAAGGATTTTAAGAAAGTTAGGAATCAACGACCTAATCAGTTTTTCAAAACCTTTTTAAAAGCGTGCACATTTTTATGCATTTTAGTTTAGATTTGCATTTACAGTAGCCTGAACACGGGGCCGTGTTCGCTGAACACGGGGCCGTGCTGCACATTTTCATAAAAACACCCAGTAACAGTAGCTTGAACACGTGCCGTGCTCACTGAACACGTCCCCGTGCTCAACGAAATCAGTAAATTTAATTAAAACGCCCAGATACAGATTCTGAACACGGGTTTTGTTTTCTGATCTCGAGACTTGGTTGTGGTCTGCTGAGTGATTCTTATGGATCAATACTCAGGAGGTTACAACTACACCTATGAGGAGGATGATTATAGGGGTAATTATTGCACTAATTGTCGTAACTCGCGCGCGGTTCAAAATAATCACTCATATCAACCATCCAATTCATACACATACTATGAGGAGCCCAGGTACGAGCCATCAACTTCATACACATCCTATAAAGACCAAAGGTATAAACCTCCTCCCTCATACTCATATTTTGATGAACCAAGGTATGAGCCTTCATACTCATACTTTGAGGAACCAAGATATGAGCCACCACCTTCGTATGCTTATTATGAGGAACCATGGCATGAACAACCCACCTCATATGAGTATTATGAAGAACAAAACTACGAACCTTATCCATCATATGCTTACAATGAAGAACAATGGTGCGAACCATCGACTTCATATGGGTACTATGAGGAACAAAGGGTCGAACAACCGGATTCAAGCTTAGAAAATCCCGATTCTTTTTCTATAACCGAAGTGACCGATAGGATATTAGAACACATTAGAGTTATCGATCGTTGTATAAAAGAATCTCGCGCAAGGGAAGAGGAGTCCCGCGCAAGAGAAGAATTAAAAAAGGAAGAGATAACCGAAAGTGTAAAAATGGAAGAACAAATAAGTGAAAAACCTACACATGAGTTAAACAACGAAAAAGGTGAGTCCGACAACGTTAAAATTCAAGAAGAGTCTAATTTTGAAAAAATTAATCTCTTGTCACCTTCTTTTGAAAATCATTGTTTAGTACCCACTCATGCTAAGTTTTTAAAAGAGTTGAACACTAACACTAAAACTGACGAAACGGTAAGTGTTAAGTTAACTAATGATCAAACTTCGGTAATAAAAGAAGACCCATTTGAAATTAGCATTACACCGATTCCATGTTTCTTTCAAAATTCATTTATTAGTAACGTCACAATCGATAAAGATCTTTGTGTTAACATAATGCCTAACTACATTTTCGAAAAATTAAGTATTAGTGATTTTTCTCCACTTCAAATACCCATTTTTCTATCCAATCGGAAAGTAATAAAATCAATCGGTATAGTTGAGGATGTATTGGTTCAAACAAATCAAATGGTAATCCCGACCGACTTTGTCATCCTCGATGACGCTCCTCTAATGATGGGACGACCATTTGTAAAAACTTATGAAGCTTTGAAAAACCGGAAGTTCAACAATCTACCTCTTCAATTAGGGGCATTTAAAAGAAGTGTCGATCTCGAACGGTCAATGAAATATCCATTCGGCAATAATGACCCCCTAATTGAAGATGAAGATGAACCACCCGATACAAGTGAAGAGATTGACCACTTTGTTGAAGAAGAGGTCGCCATAGAACAAACTTTTAAAGTTCTTGATCAAAATGAGCAACCAAATAAGGAGTCTCCTAAAGACCCACCACTTGAGCTCAAAGAACTTCCAAAAGGTTTGGAATATGTTTTTCTAGACAAAGAGGGTAAATTACCTGTAATTATTTCGTCTAAATTAGATAGCTTAGAAAAAGAAAAATTAATTAGTCTTTTGAAAAAACATAAAAATGCAATAGCTTGGAAACTTGTAGACATAAAGGGAATTAGTCCTTCTATGTGCACACACAAAATTTTGATGAATGATGACTACAAATCGGTTATACAACCACAACGTCGAGTAAATCCAAATGTTCAAGAAGTGGTTAAAAACAAGGTCATCAAGTTACTTGACGCCGGACTTATCTATCCTATCTCCGATAGTCCGTGGGTAAGTCCCGTCCAAGTAGTTCCGAAGAAAGGAGGTATGACGGTAATAACTAATGAAAAGAATGAATTAATACCAACGAGAACCGTCACAGGATGGAGAGTTTGTATAGACTATAGACGATTAAATGAAGCAACAAGAAAATACCACTTTCCTTTGCCCTTCATTGATCAAATGTTAGAAAGATTATCCGGTCATAAATTTTACTGTTTCTTGGATGGTTTTTCAGGTTACTTTCAAATCCCGATAGCACCCGAAGACCAAGAAAAGACAACTTTCACATGTCCCTATGGAACTTTTGCTTATCGACGCATGCCGTTTGGTCTATGTAATGCCCCCGCAACATTCCAACGTTGCATGGTAGCCATCTTCCATGACATGATAGAAAAGACAATGGAAGTCTTCATGGATGACTTTTCTATCTTTGGGGATTCATACGACCAATGCCTCGATAACCTTGAACGAATGCTATCCCGATGTGAGGAAACTAACCTCGCCCTTAATTAGGAAAAATGCCATTTCATGGTAACGGAGGGAATAGTACTCGATCACAAGATCTCAAGCGAAGGAATGGAGGTGGATCGAGCCAAAATAGATACCATTTCTAGATTACCACCTCCATCCTCCGTAAGAGCTATTAGAAATTTCCTAGGGCATGCCGGATTTTATAGGCGGTTTATCAAAGACTTTTCTAAAATCTCAAGGCCCCTAACAAAATTACTTGAAAAAGATGCCCCCTTCATCTTTGACAAGGATTGCAATCAAGCATTTCTAACCTTAAAGGAAATGTTAGTCAATGCACCTATCATGATAGCGCCTGATTGGAAATTTCCTTTCGAAATCATGTGTGATGCTAGTAACTTTGCAGTTGGAGCTGTCTTGGGACAAAGAAAAGAAAAGCATTTCCACCCAATTTATTATGCTAGTAAAACACTTAATGATGCACAAGAAAATTACACAACAACTGAAAAAGAATTACTAGCTGTGGTATTTGCTTTTGATAAATTTCGTTCTTATCTTGTTCTTTCTAAAACTATAGTCTATACAGATCATGCAGCCATTCAATATCTCTTCAAAAAGCAGGACGCAAAACCACGTTTGATTCGGTGGATTCTACTCCTCCAAGAATTTGACATTGAAATCAGAGACAAAAGAGGAGCAGAAAATACCGCAGCAGATCATCTTTCGCGCTTAGAAGACCCAGCTTTGGAGGCAACCAGGGACGAGCAAATCAACGAAAAATTTCCAACTGAGTCCCTAGAAATGGTGGAATATAAGGAGGAACCATGGTACGCCGACTACGCTAACTACCTAGCTAGCGGTATAGTAGCCAAAGGGTGGCCACATCATCAAAGAAAAAAGTTCTTTGCCAATGTGAAACACTATTTTTGGGAAGATCCATATCTTTTCAAAATGTGTGCCGACCAACTCGTCCGACGATGCGTACATGGTAGTGAAGCACGAAGAATTCTCCGCCATTTTCATGAAGGTCCGTACGGAGGGCATCATGGTGCCGCTAGTACCGCACGAAAGGTATTTGATTCAAGATTTTATTGGCCAACCATTTACAAAGACGCCCAAAGTCTTGTCAAAATATGTGATGCTTGCCAAAGAACAGGTAATATTTCTTCCAAAAACGAAATGCCACAAAATGGCATTCTTGTTTGTGAAATTTTTGATGTGTGGGGACTCGACTTTATGGGACCTTTCCTACCATCAAAAGAAAACAAATATATACTTGTGGCGTTAGACTACTTATCTAAATGGGCCGAGGCCGAGGCACTTCCAACAAATGATGGAAGAGTCGTGGTAAGATTTCTGAAAAAATTATTCTCTCGTTTTGGCACACCTAAAGCATTAATAAGTGATAGAGGTACCCATTTTTGCAACCATCAACTCGAAATTTTTTTAACAAGATATGGGGTCTATCATCGGGTCTCGACAGCGTATCACCCTCAAACAAACGGGCAAGCCAAAGTGACTAATAGAGGTTTAAAACGAATACTCGAAAAAACCGTAGGGTTAAATAAAAAGGAATGGGCGGATAAATTAGATGATGCTTTATGGGCTTTTCGAACTGCTTATAAAACAACAATAGGTACAACCCCATATAAGCTAGTCTATGGAAAAAGTTGTCATTTGCCAGTAGAAATTGCACACAAAGCCTACTGGGCAATCAAAAATGTAAACTTAGATTTAGAATTTGCTGGTAAAAATCGATTTTGTCAATTAAATGAATTAGACGAACTTAGGCATTATGCATACTCAAACTCTGAAATTTATAAGGAAAGAATGAAAAATTTGCATGACAAACATATCAAACCTAATGAATTTCGAGTAGGGGATCTAGTTCTTTTGTTTAATTCACGACTTCGATTGTTTCCTGGTAAATTAAAGTCTAGGTGGTCAGGACCTTTTTCCGTCACCCATATTTTCCCACACGGTGCAGTAGAAATTAAATCTCGAAATGGGCCTCCATTCAAAGTCAATGGTCAACGGCTGAAACTTTATCAAGGATTCATTGAGGATGAAGAGGAAGAGATTTCGTTCCAAACGATGGAAGAATGAAACCAACATCATACCTGGTAAGTTACGAACGATTGAGACGACAAATAAAGCGGTAAGTTCTCTAACCAAAGCTTATGGGAAACAAGGGCACTCACACGAGCACTAAAAAAAAAATTCTAAACTTTGCTCGGCACGAGGCCGTGTCCGCTGGACACGGGGCCGTGTCCGCGCTGCAGTCGGGATATATCCCCGTTTTCAAAACAGTTACTTCATTCTACACGCCCCGTTTCCCCGAAAAAGCTCTGGTTCCAGGCGATTTTTCGCACATTTTCGACGTCTCCTATCACTCTAACAACATCAAGGTATGATTCTATCACTTTTAGTAGTTAGATTAGTTACTTGCATGTAGTTAAAACACCAAAAATTTGGGGAAAAATCTAGGGTTCTTGAAGTTCATCCGGATCGAACCTCAAATTTTTGTTTAGATCTGTCTGCATTTAGTTAGATTAGTGTTATGGGAAGTAAATACACTTGTATTGTTCAAAGATTCACCCGATTTCTCACAAAAACCCCAAACCCTTGTTCTTGAACCGAAAAAAAAGAGATAAAATTGATAGGGTAAACGGGTTATTTGGGAAAAACGGCACTTAGGGTTTCATTTTCGGGGGAAACCGCACCTATTGGACCAAAAATTTTTAAGTTTTCGAAATCGGGTCGAAAAATGGATTTTTTTAGTAACAGACGCCTGGACACGGGGCCGTGTCCGCTGAACACGGGGTCGTGTCCAGCCCACTGTTTGCAGTTTTGTCTGAAAATATTTCTGTTTCATGCTAACTTTTGGTGTATTCTTTCAGATGGCTAGGAAGTTCACAAGATTTAACGCCAATGAGCTCGATGCTAGAGCTCGATACGAGATACTTCAAACAAGGCCAGAGGGATACCCGAGGCAAGCATGCACGGACTTGCTAACCTTGGTGAATCAAATCGACCGCTTCAACAACATTGTCACGGGACCACTCAGAGTCGCCCTAACAACTCGACTCCGTTCCGTCCATGAATGCACTTTGGAATTCTATAGCACCTTCGCATTCAACTCAAGGTGCGACCCGTTCGACAATGACAGGGTGTCATTTCGATATGGCGGAACGAGGTACTCGATCTCTATGGCACAATTTGGGTCGATTGTCGGGTTGTATGCGGAAGAGGATGCGGGAAACGAAGAAAATACTGGAGGAATGAGAGAGATTGATGAAAACGAACGCCAAGCTATTTGGGCTCAGATTGGTGAAGGGTACTACAATCCGAGCAGCACTAAGAGTACAAAGCTATGGGATCCGCTCTACAGATACATCCATAGGCTCCTCGGCTACTCTCTTAGCCAAAGGCATGATAGTAGTGGCGTCGTTGGGTTAAGAGATTTGGTTGTCCTCCACTGCATCCACAACCGCAGGCCGCTCGATGTCCCGTTCCTCATGCTCCGAAACATGCATCATAACCGCCTTGCTAGTGCACCGACTCCTATCTTCTTTGGGGGATGGGTGTACCGTCTCTTTAGGCACTTCGCCCACATACCTACGTCATTTGAGAGGAGCCCATGGTCGGGTATGGTAGATATACACATATGGCGCTCAATGAACCTGATTTATGAGGCAGAGGACGGGACGGTGAGCTTTCAAAGGATGCAAGGTCATGCATGGAACCCACAAGAAGCACTGGTCCTCCAAGCTCCGCAACATCATCAGTATCAATACCAACCCCAAGGTGATCCGGGCCAATCCTCCTCAGGAGGCGGTTTTCCTAATTTCCAAAGTTTGCATGATTTATTGCAGGAAAACCTTATGTGCACCAGGAACACTTATAACATGGCGAGCAACACGTACCACCGGGTCGGAGCTATCGAAAGAAACATATCCGACATCCAAGATGATGTTGGATATATACGAGACCACATTGCACGCCATGGAGGGGATGATGATGATGATGACGATGATGATGATGCCATGGAATAAGCGGGAGGAGCGGAGGAAGAGGAGGTTGTTTGATGGTTCCCCAGGTTAACCCATTTCCACTCTTGAACAATTGATGGCCTGCGTGCCAAGTGTTGAACAATTTGCGTTCCTTAACTTCTTTTATTTTCTGCATTTTTTTTCTTTTAACTTTGACATGGATGTTGAATGTTGGTAAAAGTAGGATGTTTGCTATGGTATGGTATGGTGTCTATTGATTAAGCAGGTACATACGAGGCTTAGAGTGCTAAACATTAGTACTACTAAGGCCGGGACAGGGAAACCGACGAAAGAAACCTGTTTTTTTTTTCAACTTTGCTGACTGTCCACACGGGGCCGTGTCCACCCGACACGCCCCCGTGCCCACTCTCCTGAATCTGCTGTTTGTATTTATTCTGCAGACCTTGACAGACACGGGGTCGTGTCCAACCAACACGCCCCCGTGTTCACCTTCTATAAGTTTTCGTTACTGGCACCTGAGCACGGGGCCGTGTTCAATCAACACGGGGTCGTGCCCAGGTAACCAGTAACACAAATTTTTTTGCTTCTTACACCTTTTTACACATTTAATCAACCTAAAAACGGGTTAATGGATTTAAACACCCCCAACTATGGCCATTTGGCCGCTGGCACTCTCAACTTTGACTTTGGCTCACACCACTCCCAACTTAACACTTGGGTTGCTGTGTCACCCCGTCGTTAATCAAACACTAACTTGGTTAGTTTTATTGTCCTATGTGGCTAAGCGGAATTATTCAGTCCGTTCTGCCGCCATTGGCACTCGATCTCAGCCTCGCGCATCATCCGGTTGCCTTTCCGATGCATAATCCGTTGCTTCTGTTTCATTCGCAGATCAACAAACGTCTCGAAATGTTGAGATTTGATAGATCCGTTGCCAATCCTCTTAATCTAATAATTGGTTCCGTTGCTGAAACCGACTCCGATTTCCGCATCGGTTGTAAATTTCAGTTATCATTGTGATCATATGCATGTTGGATAAAAACAGGCCATGTCACCATGCCACGTTGGACAAAATGGCCACGTCAGCAAAAAGAACTAACCCAGTTAGTGTTTATTTAACGACGGGGTGACACAGCAACCCAAGTGTTAAGTTGGGAGTGGTATGAGCCAAAGTCAAAGTTGAGAGTGCCAGTGGCCAAATGGTCATAGTTGGGGGTGTTTAAATCCATTAACCCCCTAAAAACTTATTTTTGGGACACACTGAGGACAATGTGTAATTTAAGTGTGGGGGGGATGCTAAAACCTTGAATCTTGCAAGTCCTAAACACAAGCCTTACACAAAACTCTATTGGAAACGCTAATCACCCCAAATTTTTTCAAAAATTTTCATTTTTTTACTTGTCTAGGTTTAACTCGGGAAATTCAAGTTCTCAAAAAGGTTATATTTTTACAAATTTACAACCGATAGCGTCGTGATAAAAAGAACCAACATAAGAAAATTATGAAAAGGCATGACAAGCTTAGTTAAAATCTGATTATATATACTTGCTCACATAAAAAACCCATTCCCACAAAAGTGAGTTTTGAGCCTTTATTGAGCATACAATTACATATCGTTAGAACTAAATGCTCATTTTTCGTTTCTTGTGTGAATAGCCGCTTGGTTCTTACGACTCTAGAACTTGCCATGGCGATACATTCTCAGTCCTTAACAACTTAAAACCCGAGTAAGTAAATGATGGAGGCATTAGGACTAACCTTTTTATTTCTACACCATTATTTTTCTTTTTTTTTACCACCTACCCAAAATCCCCCTAGTTAGCCCCTTTGAGCCTAAACCTTTTCATTTCATAACACAAACCAAACACCCTTTTTACCCACCAAAACCTTTTTCAGTTTTACCCCTTTGTTTTAGTAACAAGTTCGATTTTTCGTATGAAAAAAAAATTTGTTGATGATGAAGCAAAAGAAAATAAACAAACAAGTTCATCAAAAATAACTTTGTTTGAATAAATAGCTTCATCAAAAATAAAAGTTACAAAAATAGAAAGTCATATGAAAACCGACACTTTTACGTTTTTCGCCCTTTTTCTACTAACCACTAACCACCAACCCAACCACCTACCTTTAACCCAAGCCTAACCCTTAACCCACAAAGTCCTCTTGATATTTACAAAGGTATATAAGTTAAAAAGGAGGAGGATTGATTGCTTGGCAAGCCTATGGTAGGAGTAAGTTCCATGCCGCTCTCGAGTGATCCACAAAAATACATTTTCGGCCGAGTGTTGAGTGATCCCCGCGAGGTATGTGAACTTGTATATAAATAGAATTTTAAAGAGGCATGTTATGACCTAATAAGTAATTTATCTTATGAAAAGTTTTAAATAAATCATGACGAATAGGATTGTAAATAAATAAAAATAAAACTAAATAAAGAATCTTGGAAATCCCAACACTCTACGACAAGCCCAACAAACCTTCTTTCCTACCCATTCCATTTGGGAGTGTAATAGCCACATATTAAAGAGTTTTGCTTGAGGACAAGCAAAGATTCAAGTGTGGGGGTATTTGATGTGTTAAAAATGCAACATATAAATTTCATCAAATGAGGCATAAAACTAACCATTTTTTAGTACTAATGTTGGAAAAAGTGTGCTTTTGTCTTCCTTTTGTATTTTCAGGATTAAATGAGCTCAAATTAACAAAAGAAGCAAAAAGACATCAAAATCTAACATAAATACAAGAAAAGGAACAAGACGTGGCATGCCCGACCCCACGAGAGCATCTTCCCAAGCAAAACAAGAGATCAGAAGCCTGAACACACCCCGTGCTCAGCCAGAACGGGGGCGTGCCCAAGTGTCAGCAGAAAAGACAAAGTGGTAGAAGCTTCCATTGCCCACCACGGGGCCGTGCTCAGCGGACACGGGGCCGTGGTCAACTATAAGATTCGCACAATCCAGCAAATCTGCATAGTACAAAGATTCTTCTGCACCACGGGGTCGTGCTCAGCGGACACGAGGGCGTGGTCAACTAAAAAGACAAAACAACATTAAATGAAGAAAGAGAAGGATGTGGACACGGGGCCGTGCCCACTGGACACGGGGCCGTGCCCGAGCTTCTGTTCAGCCTATAAATAGAAGTGCTTGGCTCAAGCTCAAACCATCCCTTGGCACACCATCTCTCTCACACTTCATCAACCACCCACCACCACCATAACACCATCATCCACCACCATCATCCATTGTCCATCGTAGAGTGTGTGAGTCGTCTCGGGATCCAAGATTGATCGTAAGAGTTCTTGACAATCAAGGCCATGTTTGCCTAAGTCTCTTACATCACTTGGTGAAGACAAAGAGTCTAGTGTAATACTTTTTATTTCTAATCTTTTGCACTTTTTACTTGGTTTTGTATTAATGACTTTAATAACTAGTTGCTTATGTTGAAGGTGATCTTTCCTTATCGTTTGTCCGTGGTGTCTTGGCATTATTTTACTGTCTATATAAAATAAAAGATTTTCACCATTCATATCTCCACGGTCTATATGGAGGTATGTTGGCTACCTGGTCGGGGGTTAAGGGAACGGTTTGGTAAAGGTCTTGCCATTGTTCAGCGTTTAGAGGTCTTGCAATGGACCTGGGTCAAATTTAGTAGGACCTCCTTCAATACTTAACGGTATTGGATGGCGGGGGTCCAAACTCTTTGATCCCCTCATAAGTTAACTACTATTAATACTATAACCCGGCTATTTAGGACTGTATCCCTGCTGCCTCAGACTACTTAGTCTAGGGTAACGTCACCTCCAAAAGAGGGGCCTACCATAATTTGCATTAATAACTTAATTAATTATCTTCCAATAATCCACCCTTTTAGGATTGTATCCTTGCTGACTCAAACTACTGGGGTGATGGTAACGTCACCTTCAAAAGAGGGGCCTACTACAATAACTAAGATAATCTCTTAAATATGTGCAAAAGTGCGGAAATAATCAAAGGTTACACTAGATACGAGTCGGAACCAAGTGATTCATCTTGTCTATTTGTTTTTCTTTTTATTTTATTTTTCAGCATTTAGTTAGTTTTTATTTTTCTGAGTTAAAAACATTTTTCTAAATTTTTATTTTGATTAGACGTTGAGGATAAACCGGTACTAAAAGCTCTTGTGTCCTTGGACGACCTCGGTATCTTGCCAACACTATACTACGCTCACGATGGGTGCACTTGCCCATATGTGTGTTTAGTGTTAGTAAAATATCGTGTTTTATAAATTTAAAACTTGGCTAAAAATAAGTGTTAAAGGGGCTTAAAATATACACCTAATATATATAACACTTCACACGCATCAATGATGCATAGAGAGTATTGTTCTCAGATGGCGATCCAGAAGCTGGAATTCGAATTCTGGAAACTAAAGATGGAAGGTCCAAATGTGGCAGAGTACGTGCAAAGACTTCACGATCTGTCGCGGGTTGTTCCATACCTAGTGGAACCGGAGTTGAAAAGGATGGAGCCATTCATCTGGGGACTGGTACCTCAGATCATGCGCTTAATGACGGTATCAGCTCCGCCAACAACCATCGATGCAGTCAAGTTGAGTGCGGCACTCAGTAAAGAAGCAATTAGACTAGAAGAGCTTCCAAACCCTGACAAGAAGGAGACTCAGGTAGAGTCATCCGGAAAGAACAAAAGGAAGCTCACCGAAGATACCCGAACGAATGATGAGAACAAACCCAAAAAGAAAAAGGAATACATGGGCATCCTACCTAAGTGCAACGACTGCCTATTTCATCATACAGCGCCATGTAGGTATGGAAGGAGTAATGTCTGTGACAAAGTAGGACAAGTGTCATAACGGATCAGGACATGGAAACAAAGGTCAAAATGATAGCAAAAATCAAGGGGGAAGCAACGGCAACAACGACTATCAAGGTGGGACCAATGATGAACTAAAACCTGTTCGAGGTTGTTTTGACTGTGGGGACAAAGGGAATTTCAAGAAAGATTTCCCTAACAACAAACAAGCCGATGATAAGATTTACTTATAAACTAAGCCGATACGTAATGGGTGCAAGTATCACCACGAATGTGGATGTCGGAGGTCTAAGTGTGGTAGGTGCGGAAAGAAAGGACACAACAAGGATGCCTGTTGGGCGAAGAGTCCCAGAAAAGGAGGGAATAATGACAACAACCAAGGTGGAAGTAATAATAATAAATTTCCGGGCTGCTACAGTTGTGGGAACGTGGGGCACTTCAGGAAAAATTGCCCAAGGAGGATTAACCAAGACCACGAAGGGGCATCCAACATCGGAGCTATGGAAGCATGCCAGGATCCAGATGTGGTTACTGGTACGTTCTCTATCAACCAAAAATTTTGCATCTATGTTGTTTGATACCAGTGCCGGCCATAACTCTGTAACTCATGAGTCTAAGAATATACTTGGTTTAGTAAAGGGATAAGTTAGATAGCCCGCACTCGATAGAACTAGTTAGTTGGAAGCCTCGACGTGGTAACCAGAATGGACCAGTTGCCAAGCAATCGAATGATGATTGTTATCCACACCCCGATGATGAGCGGCGAAGTAATCATGGCTCATGAAGCAGGATACGCCTCTACAAACTACTAGTGCTTGAAGACACGGAAATTTTCGCGCAGGGAATGTGTTTCCTTCTTGACTCATTGTCATGGGCAAAGAAGCCAAAGGTGTGCCAAAATCAGCTCCGCAACAACGAGTCGAATTTCGCATCAATTTGATTCCGGGCGTCGCGCCTGCTGATAATGCACCCTAGCGACTTACACCTTGGGAGATGCAAGGATTGACAGTGTAGCTTCAGTAGTTGACAGAAAAGGAAGATATCAGACCAAATTTCCCGTTTTGGGTGACCCCAGTTTTGCTCGTCAAGAAGGAGGACGATAGCTTTCGTACGAACATCAGACTACCAAAAGCCGAACGAGCTAACCAACAAGAGTCGGGGACTCTTGCTAAGGATTAACGAATTAGTTATTTAACTAGCTGTGAGTATTCAACCACTATTCCACGACTGATCGATAATCGAGTGTCATTAACTATGAATCCAGGAAGGAAGCATACCGGGAAAATTGTGGGACAATAACTTGTTTTAAACGTACACAAAAATGGTGTTTCCTACATGATGCACAAAACAATTTTACACAAAATATGAAACTTTGAAAACCTAGGAAACATGTACTTAGGACCTTTGTGAACCCAGGTCAAAACTCGGAAGGGTTGCTTAGGAACCACACATGTTGACTCAAGCAAACCCCATTATCCTGACATTTATGCTATGTCAGTTAACCAAACAGAAAGTGCTCCAACTTATTTTGTTGAAATCTTCACTTTTGCTTCTAGCAAGTAGATGTTTACACCTCTACTTCCCCCCTTTAATGGTAGTTGCATTGCGTTAATTTTCTTCGCTGAGAGCGAACACACATTTGCTTCGATACTTGGTCATTTCTTCATACTCATTGTTTCATTACTTGGAATCTTATATGTTACGCATGCACCATTTGCTACGCATGAGGTTTCGTTTCGAATAAACGCTACATTGAAGTTCACATATTATTTTGCTAAAGCTAATTGTTGGTTTAACCTACACTATTGAAATTGTTGGCTTCCTTGTTATCAAGTCAACGCACTTCCTTGAGACTTCATTTCTTTCAAGTTACACTCATGGTTTATCTTCGTTACCATGCTCAGAAACCCTCATTGATACATACGTTTATTGTCAGGTTACCAAGTTCAATTGCTTGAACTTATCCATTTCACATGTTCCATTCAAAACACCACATGATGTATTGGGAGCGTCATATTCAAATAAATTTTGCAAATGCTCTTTTGTTTCGAGTCGTAGTAGACTTGTTTGGTCTACGATTCCACTAAATCGTTTATTGGTTACGACACCTTGTGGAGATACTCTCACAAAATTGAAGCTTGCGCTAAGTTGGCTACACACCTCATACACGGATTTAATTGTTTATTTATTGACTTATTCTAAATCCGTTTTGTTTATCACAATCAAAGCAGTCTCAACACAGTTATGTGTTAAGGCCATGGTACATAGATTCATTCCATAGCACGATGTACCTCCTAACGATTCTTTCGTTACAAATTAAATACCTTGTAGTATTTATTGTTTTCCACTTTCAATCAGAGACAGTAATACCTTGATGTTACGTATTCAAATCAAAACTCTATGACATTGTGTAAATCAAAACTTCAGGCTTGTTTCGGTACATTTTCACTTGACTTCAAACACGGTGAACTTGTTCAGTCACCACTATAATTGAATTATGTTATTACGACACCTTGTGGTTTCATTACAAACTTGTAGCTTGTGCTAATCATGGTCAACCGTTCCACACAAAACTACACATACTTTTGTTTGGCATGTCATTTAAACATCCCTGATGCAACTACAATAATACACCAGATTCGCTTGTATTTCATTCGGCGTACTTTCGCAATTCAAGAATGTCAACACACTAAACCTAACCAGTCATTTATTCGGAAGTTGACAGATCATTTTCATGTTACTACCACATTGAGTTGTTGATTTTGAGTTCATATAGCGGATGCTATGGTTTGAGAAAAACTCGTTTGCATACTGTGATCGATCGTTTGAGAATCCTATTAGTCAAAACTTCTCTTTTATGGAACCTATGTTAACTGGATTTCATTAGACCATACGTCAATACGTCTTGTACCTTTGACATCAAATGCTAAAAGCACATACCTTTAACCATTGGACTCGTGTTGTTATATATTCGTGGATTCACCTGATGTGAATAAGGTTTGATTCGGTTTGGTGATTCTCTACCTCGGTATTATTCATATACATACACGCATAATGAAACCCTAAGGAGTTAAGGTAGTACGAAATTTCGAGGACGAAATTTTCTTAACAGGGGGAGAATGTGACAACTGCCAGATTTGCATGCATCCGTACATTTAATTAATAATGATTAGAGCATAATGACTGTGCTTTATTTACAATTGATGACTTAAATAGCTTTCTGATTTCTGTATCATACATACTTGTGCATCACATTTCATATTGTCACACCATTTATTACATACAAACTTTAGTGACAAAAACGATGCACAAAGCACAGTTAGCGGATAACTCAGAAACAAGCTGACAATGTCAGTACATAGACAGACAGTGTTTTGAGACCCAGTTTGAGCCAGAGACAAGGTACTACACTAGTATGGAGTGTAGGGAATTAAGGACCATAAGACTGCGTCACTAGGTAATAGTTTAAGTGCCGGAAAGTGCCTAAAACCCATTCAAAATGCAGAATTCTGCATTAACCAACAAAATTCAGCATTTTAACATGCTAGTAATGTGCAAAAATATGGCAAAATGGTCCTGTATGCTTTCCTAAGTGTCGGGAATTAAAAGTGTCACAAAAGGTTACATAAAGGACACTATACGATATAACTAGACACTTTAACGAACCGGTATCTAACCGAACAACCGGACATTATCTGGAACACTAAAATATTGCTAAAAGCATTGTTTTTATTTTTCTGAGCTAGTTATGGTTCCCGAACGCTTAAAATTTCTACATAAAGCATCCTACACTAAAACACTAGACTTTTACCACTTAACCCCCACTAATTCACCTACTTATCATCTAAATTACAATTAACCCCCCCCCCCCTCGGTAACTTACGGCCCACATTAGTGGCCCCACCCAAAGATTTGTTTAAATCTTCTTCCAAATCTTCCATAATATTCTCCTTGGATTTGTTAAGATATTGTTAGTACTTGATGAAACATAAAGACCAAAGGATAATAGAGTTTTGTGGATTATAAGTAACATAATTATCTTCATCTTCTTCACTCATCACAACTCTCCATCTCCCTCATAAAAGCTACGGCCGAAAACCCTTACCCACACACCACCATTTTCGATCAAGCATCGTCCAATCCAAGACCATTTCAAGGTGCTACAAGGTGTTCAAGGAAGTGTGGAGCTCTTGGATATTGAAGGACCTCTCTTGTGTGTTATTATCCACTTGATTTTCAACATTGTTCTTCCCTAGCTTTAAGCTAGTTGTAAGATTCTTGAACATCCTTGTTTACTTCACATTTTAGTGGTTAAAAGTTGTTGTTTAATGATTAACACAAGAACACTAATGAACATACACATAAATCATGAACATAAAGCTTTACATAAGATGAAAAATTGATGAAACATGATGTAATATTGTTAGAATGATGTTGTTTTGAATATGTTGATGATTGCTTGTTGATTTCTTGATAATATGATGTTGATCATCATATTGAACTTGGTAGATTATGATTAAAAACATGGTCTAACAAGATAAGAGGTGATTATGTGTTTACATAAAATGATCATCTTCTTATTAAGACATGAACTTGATAATGAAATGATTTTCTTGCAAATTAATAAACCAAGTGAACTTGTGAACCTAAGACTTGTGAATGATTTTCCAAGAAAGCCAAGTCAAAAAGATGATTTTTGAAAGATTACGATTTTTATTAAACCTACACTATTTTTAGTGGAAAGACAAGTAAATAAACACTAGAGAAACAAGAAGATGTGATAAATAAACATTTTTGCAAAAGGTGTTTACAAGTTGTAAACATCAAAAACCTTCAAGAATGAGATTTACCAAGAAGTAAATATATTTTGGAGGGTAACTAAACTCACTAAACACCTTACCAAGTTACTACGCGTATTTGTGAAAGATCAAGTTCATGTTATATTGTAAATAGAATAGTCTTTGCACTTGGTAAGTGTAATATTGTTTAGAGTGTGATTGTTTGTTGATGCATTTTTAGTGTCTGTAACTAGTCTTGTTTTAACGATGTAATTTGTATGGTCTTTTATTAATTATCGAGTCTGTATGTTATGTTGACCAAGTCAGATATCCTCCTATCTACTTGTGTACAACTTATTTGTCTCTTTTGGTATGTAATGTATTATGAACAATGCATGTTGCATTAAAGGGTAGTTTTGTCATTACTATGTTTATGTGTTGCTGATTGTTGCTGTCTGTTAACAGGAACAACCACAACATTTGCAGTCCTCGACGAAACAGACCTGTTTCGTCGGAACACTTCATGGCGAAACAGACTTCTGTTTCGTTGAAGGTCATGACGAATCAGACCTTGATTCGTCATGAACTGACGAATCAGACCTTGATTCGTCATGTATTGGGCTGTTCCAGGCCCAATGTCTGGCCCATGTTCAGATTCGTCAAACACTTGTGTGTTTCGTCGATATCAGTGGCCAGGGACTATATAAACAACACTTTGTGTTCATTTGAACTCAGAGAGATGAGAAATAGACTATAGTAACAAAACTCTGCCAAAATTCCGTCTGAACTGTGTTTGTATCAGTTGTAATCGGTTCTCATCCCATTAATCAATAGATTGTGTTTCATTGATTAATCCGTTGTTATTTATGCTATATATGTTTGATTTGGCATAGTTACGTGGATTCCGCACACGTAACCGTGTTTACTATAAACAAGTGATTCGGTTCGTAATCGATCCTCAGATTTCGGGACCTACAAGTGGTATCAGAGCATAGGCTCTTATCCTTGTTTAAAATCAAACTTGTTCGGTTTTTATCAAGTATTTTGTGTGTGTTTTTCTGAAAACTTGTTCTTGAAAAATTAATATTTTCTGAAAAATATTCATTAATCTGCTGTTTTATTGGTGTTTGCTACAGATTTTTATCAAAAACCTAAGTTAGATTGTTTGTTTATGCTTTAAACCGGGTTTTTAGTGAAAATCTAGTGTATTTTCGTGTTTCGGAAAATTATCGGTGATCGGAAAACTCATCGGAAAACTCATGTTCTTGGTGGTGTTCTTCATATCTTCATAGTTTGTTCTTATATAAACTGAGCATTTGTTCTTGGTGGTGTTCTTCACATCTGTTTCGTAACAACATCTTCTTGAGTGTGTTCTTCATATATTCATAAGTGTTCTTGTTTTAAGCTGAGAATTTGATCTGATAAGTTATTTAAAACAAGTGTTGCACTTATAATATAATAACTTGACTTTTGTGTGTAAAAGTGATAATTGGTCACAGTCTCTGTTTCGTTGAAAATAAGAGTTACAAACATACCTGTGTCAGGATAAATATCTTTGTTGTCTCATCTTATCCTTTGACTGGTCAGTAGATAAATATCTAAACCAACTGACTTTTACCCAGTTTTGACGAAACACACAGCCGACGAATCACATCTGTTTCGTTGCAACATCTTTGACGAATCAAATTCTGTTTCGCCACAAATCACAATTATCACAAGTCTGTTTCGTCGTCTTTCATTCAGACGAAACAAACCTGTTTCGTGAACTCTGTTTCGTCGAAAACAGATCTGTTTTAAACAGAGGACTTATATCAGCTTGCTTACTGTTTGTTTTCAAGAATTTGTGCAGGTACTATCATACATACATCAAATATGAGTTGTACTAGTCCATGGGATTGGAGTATGGATTCTAGACCACGTGAAGATCCGACGTCCGCAGCAGCGTGGGTAAAGAGTGTTTTTGGTCAACCAACTATAAGTGCCGGACAATGGGCTTTGGCATCCAATCAGAACCAAAACATTCAAAATCTTTTGATCAGTGAGAGCGAAACGGGTAGTAACAATCGCCCGCCAAAGTTGAATCATATGAACGAGTTTCCATCATGGAAAGGTCGTTTCATTACATATGTTCAAGGTCAAAGCACTGATATTTGGAGGTGTTTCATTACTCCACGCAATGATGCTCTTGAAGTAGCAGCGTCAACGGCCGAAGGTTTTACTAACATGCAGGAAAATGACAAGAAAGCATATGAATTTGAGAAAAAGTCGTTTGCTGTTCTTACTCAAGCACTTCATAAAGATATCTATCATCAGTTTTCTTATTGTACGGACACGAAATCCTTATGGGATTGTTTGGTAACAAGAGGAGAAGGAAACGCAGCTTCCAGAAAGACACGGCATGATTTATTAAAGAAAGAGTTCGAATCATTCCAGTTCTTGGAAAACGAAACTCTAAATGATATGACCACACGGTTTTATCATTTGATTAGTGAGATGTTTGCCTATGCTGTTACTGCATCTCAAAAGGAAGTTTGTGCACGATTTGCTGATTCTCTACCACCAAAGTGGAGTCCATACATTGAGCTTCTAAAACATACAGGTATTCTAGATGCTGACACTATAACTATCTATGAATTTGTACAGAAGCTGGAACATAAAAATGATGAAGAAATCCGAAAAGCAAAACGCATTGCTGCTCCTCAGAATATTGAAATGTATTGTGGTGGAGGTTTTGACCCGTCAGCTAGTCTGAGGCAACCAAAATTACAAACGGCGTTTGTATCAGATACAAACTCTTCTCCGTTTCCTCAACAAACTCAGACTTATTCTGGAGGAGGTTTTATTCCTTTTATACCTCCAGTTTCTACTCAACCTCAGGCATATTCAGGAGGAGGTTTTAATCCATCCCTACCACAACCACAAGTCCAACCACAACAACAACAGCAAGCTCATTATACCAACAATCCTCCAACTCCAAACCCTAACACAGTCAAAGTTGATACATCAAACCTCTCAAATGTTAGCATTGAAGTAGCAAAGGAACATATGGAACTTATTAATACCATGGTCAGTGCTTACTGCGGTTTGGTCGCCGGTCAAATTGGAAACATCAATTTAACCAACGAAGACTATCTACAAATTAACCGTGATGAAATGGAGTTGATGGATATAAAGTGGGCATTCGCAAGTGCTGTTAGAAGGGCGAAGGACTTTATGGTTCGAACAGGAAGAAGTTCTTTGGAAAGCAAACAAGATACAAAGTACGGTTTTGATAAAGAAGCAGTTACATGCTTCAATTGTGGGGAAAAGGGTCACTTCAAACGTGAGTGCACTCGACCAAGCAGACAAGGCAATCAGAACCCATTCCGTAATCAGACGAGTACTTCAAATGCAAATCAAGACAATCGTGGAAAAGGGATAGTGGCTGTAAACAACACCACTAACCAGAATCAGTCTGGACCATCAAATGAAAGTCGTGCATTAACCGTACAAGCTGATGAAGGGTTTAATTGGTCTTTACAACTTGGGGAAAGTGATCAAGGTAAAGGAGGAACGGCGTGTTATGCTAAGATTATCAATCACATCAAGCACGTTCATAAGGAAGAATTTTCTGATAGTGACGACAGTTCTGGTCATACCGGGAGTTCTGATGAAGAAAGTTCTACTTCGAGTTCTGAATCTGATGTGAGCAAAGAAGCAAGTTCTAATCTTGATGACTTATTGAATGAAGCAGAAGAGTTGAAATGTCAGAAATCAGTTCTGATCAAGAAGGCTGAGGTAGTATCTAAAGAAATGGAGAAGTTCTTTTCTGAAGACGGATCTTTCTCTTATCAGACTGCCTTTATGGCAAATGTCTCAGATTCTACAAGTCAGGTAAAATCTGAAATTCTTATCAACTGTAGAGATTGTGAGTATATGAAAAGTGAATTTGATAGAATAAAGCTTCACTGTGATTCGATTCATATTCACAATCAGAGTTTAGTTGTTGAAATGGCTAAATGCAAAGAATCGAATATGGCTTTGATTCGAAACGAAAAAGAATTTAAATCTATGATTGAAATTCAAAAGAAAAATGTTTCCGAAGTGACAAAAACTGTTTATCATAAACAAGTTAGTATAAATGAATACATTAACATTGTTGAGGAAACTAAAAAGGAACTAGCCATTGCCAAATGTGAGCATGATGCAATCAAGCAAAAATTGGAGAGTTACTCTAACTCCCGATTTGTGCTCGATCACATTATTGATATTCAACAACTAAAGGGAAACAAGAAAGGTGTTGGGTATAAGAAGTGTCCGCCCCCTTTGAGACATGATTATACTTATATGCCTGATGAAGAAGAAATGCCACGGTTTGAATCCAGTGTGCCTCTTGATTATGAGGAAATTACTACTGGCCTAGGGTTCAAATCGGACAATTCTCAAAGTACAAATTCTGAGCAAAAAGAGTCAACATCTACGAAACAAGGTCCTCCAACCATTGAGGACTATGAGTCGTCGGATGATGAATCTGAATCAGATGTGAGTAATCAGGATAAATCACTTGACAAACTTAAAGGAGTAGAAGTTCCAATTGAGAATCATATACTGTGTGATCCTCCTACCCCTGCTGTTAAATCTGTTGTTCAACAAGTGATAAATCCTGTGTCTACTGTTAAAAGTAATATTGTGTTGTACACTTTGGTTGGTGACTCTAAAATCTATTCAAATAATGATTTTCCAATTAAAAATGTCAATCCTTCATTGATTGATAATGTTTTTGAAAATAACACAAGTAAGTTTGTGGGAAAGTCGATTCAGGGAGTTAATGTGACTCAATGTAATCCAATTCCTAAGACTGAAATTAAAAAGAAATTTGGAAATCAGAAATCATCTTCAAAGCAACAACCTATTGCTTCTAAGGGTAAACAATCAGATCAACGAGCTAAATTGTCAAATGTTTCTAAATCAAAATTTGAAACAAAAGGGGCTCGTTATCAGAAGAAAAACAGCAATGTTAAATTTGTGGAATCAAGGGGTACAGATAAAACTGAGACTTTTGCTAACAAGTCAAACACTGATTTTGTACAAGTCAAAATTTTAAAACGTGATAGTCAAAACAATTACACTCAACATTCAAACGGGTGTGATGAAAAAGCTAGTACCTCGGGTTATACAAATTCGACATCTGATCGTCGATCCAGTTCTCCTAAGTTTGTTGAAAGGAGAACGTGTTTTAAATGTGGAGAGTTTGGGCACATCATCAAAGATTGTGCTAACACTCCGAAAGCGAAATTTGTTGAAAGAGCATCACCTGAATCGATTCACTCTAAATGTCGTCCTGTTTCACCTAAACATGATAAAAGAACTATTAAAGAACAGGAATCGAAACAACGACATCAAGATGTGAAGAAAATAGAAAAGGCTTTAAAATCTAAGGTAAATTCTGTTCCAAGGGAACCAAGTTCACCTGTAAAACCAGAAATTTCAAAATTTGTTTACAAAACTCAATCTGGTAAACAAAAACAAACTTGGAAACCTAGGAAGAGTGAAGGTTCAGGGGGAGCTGTTTGTTTGGAAAACCATCAACAAATCGAGATCACTATTCGTGATGCTCAGGGACGACCCAAGACCATTTTGGCTTGGGTCCCCATCCTTAACTAATCATTGGATGATATGTGCAGGATGTTCCAGGAGGAACTATTAATAGTCATTAGATTGTTGATAGTGGAGCATCTAGGCACATGACGGGCGACTTACGGCTTCTATATGATGTGAGAAACATTAAAGGAGGCTATGTTGCTTTCGCTGGAGACAAAGGTGGTTACATCACTGGAGAGGGAATGATTTCCAATGGTGTGGTATGTTTCGATAAGATCAATTATGTTCGTCAAATTGATCATAATCTTCTCAGTGTGTCGCAAATCTGCGATAAAAAGTTCACCGTGCATTTCGATGATGCCGGTTGTTATGTGCTTAAACCTGGTTTCACAATTCCTGATGAATGGATTCTCTTATCGGCTCCAAGAATCAATGATCTTTATGTTCTTGATATGAGTCAAGCGATTACGACTTCTGCACAAGTCACATGTTTTGTCTCGAAAGCCACGGAGAAGGAGTCTATATCTTGGCACAGAAGAATGGGACACATTCACTTGAGAAAAATGAACCATTTGGTGAAAAACAATCTTGTGAATGGCGTACCCGTGAGAAGTTTTCATCTACAAGATATCTGTGTTTCGTGCCAGAAAGGGAAACAAACAAAGAAGTCTCACCCTTTGAAGAAAATCAACACTGTTGGCATGCCTCTCGAACGTCTTCATATGGACCTTTTTGGACCTATGAGACACAAAACAACGTTCGGAGATGTGTATTGTTTAGTAGTTACTGATGACTATTCTAGATTTTCTTGGGTAGCTTTTATGGCACACAAGAGTGATACTCCTCAAATCCTCAAGGATCTTCTTACAATGTTGGAAAATCTCTACTCGTTGAAAGTTAAGAGGATCAGAAGTGACAATGGAACTGAATTCAAAAACCGTGTTATGGATGAGTTCTGTACTTCTAAAGGCATTCGTCATGAATACAGTTCTCCTTACACTCCACAACAAAATGGTGTCGCGGAGAGGAAGAATCGGACGATAATTGAAACTGCAAGAACAATGCTGGTAGAGTCGGCGTTTCCTGTTCAGTTCTGGGCAGAGGCTGTGTCGACTGCTTGCTACACATTAAACCGAGTTCTTACGGTTAAGAGACATGGCAAGACTTGTTTCGAACTTCTACAGAAAAGGAAACCAGATCTTTCAATTCTAGAACCTTTTGGTGGTCCATGCACTATGATTGATCCGGATGGAAAGTTTGGCGTGAAAGCTATCGAGGGTTTCTTCCTTGGATATGCTACACCAAATTTTCGTGTTTGGAATCTGACTACCAAAAAGATTGAACTATGGAGTGAAGTAAGGGTTCAGAGATATACAAATCCTGTTAAAGCTCCAGGTGATCCTTGGATGTTCGATTATGATGGGCTATTCAATTCCTTTGACCTGCCAACTTTTGATGAAGATTCTGCAGCTGCTAGAATGATATTTGATAGTGACAATGCTGCTGAGTCGTCATTAGTTAGACCTGTTGTTGTTAACTCACAAAGTTCTAATTCGTCTAACAACACGGTTCAAAATGAGGAAGTTGAAAATGCTACTGAATACAATGAGTCATCAGAAGAAGATGAAGAAAATCTGGATGCGACTGAAGGCACTAAATCTCCAGTTGTTCCAGTTCAGGGTATTTCTGTTGATACTCCTCATGTGCAAGTCGATGATACTGCTGAAGGAAATGCATCCACTTCTACGCATATTCCAGGTGTAGAGTTGGTTGTTGATCTTAATATTAACAATTTGGGTGTTAATGCTCGTGTTCCTGAAAATCCTGAAATGAGGATACACGATACCCATCCACAGCAGAATATCATAGGAGATGTCCAACAAGGTGTGCAGACACGTAATCAGCTGAGAAACAACCCGAGTGCTGGTTTGTATTCAGCTATTAGAGAATCTGGTCTACAAAATGATTGGTCTTTCGCGTGTTACGTTTCACAAGAAGAACCAAAATCTTATAAGGAAGCTTTAAAAGATAATTCATGGGTTGAAGCCATGCAGGACGAACTGCAGCAATTTCAAAAGCTTGGTGTTTGGAAGCTTGTTGAAAAACCGGAGAATTACAAGAAAATTGGAACACGATGGGTTTATAAATGCAAGAAAGATGATCGTGGAGTTGTTATTCGCAACAAAGCGAGACTGGTTGTTCAGGGCTTTTGTCAGATTGAAGGTATTGACTACAATGAAGTTTATGCACCTGTTGCACGTCTGGAAGCTATTCGAATCTTCTTAGCTTATGCTTCTTTCAAAGGATTCAAAGTTTACCAGATGGACGTTAAAAGTGCTTTTCTTCATGGTATTGTTCAAGAAGAGGTGCATGTCGAACAACCTCCAGGTTTTGAAGATCCTATTCACCCCGATCGGGTTTGGTTGCTCAACAAAGCTCTTTATGGTCTACATCAAGCACCTAGGGCTTGGTACGCAACCTTATCAAACTATCTTCTGGAGAATGGATTTAGACGAGGTCTTATTGATTGCACACTCTTTATCAAAGAACAAGATGAAGATCTTCTGCTGGTGCAGGTATATGTTGATGATATAATATTTGGGTCTACTAATGACTCTTTGTGCAGGCAATTCGAACGTGTTATGCAAGAAAAGTTCGAAATGAGTGCTATGGGAGAGATGAATTTCTTTTTGGGCCTTCAAGTTCAACAAACAGAGTCTGGGATATTCATCCATCAGACTAAATATGTTGGTGACATTTTGAGCCGATTCCAAATGTCAGATGCAACGCCCATTGGTACCCCACTTCCGCAGAATCACGGGATTACTCCGGATTTGAAGGGAGAAAGCATCAACTCCTCGTACTATCGTGCCATAATCGGATCTCTCATGTATCTTACCGCTTCGAGGCCTGATATCATGTACCCAACATGCTTACTAGCAAGATATCAAGTAAACCCGAAGGCCTCTCATCTGTCAGCTGTCAAAAGGATTCTACGCTATTTGAAGGGATGCCCAGACCTCGGTCTTTGGTACCCTAGGGATGATAGTTTTGAATTAATTGCATACAGTGATTCTGATTTCGGTGGTTGCAAAATCGATGGCAAATCAACAACAGCAGGATGTCAGTTCCTAGGAAATCGCTTGGTCACGTGGCAGTGCAAGAAGCAAACGTGTGTTGCTACATCAACATGTGAAGCAGAATATATTGCTGCCTCGAGTTGTTGCTCCCAAGTTCTTTGGATACAACAACAACTGCGCGACTACGGTTTAGAATTCCTATCTACTCGTATTTTTGTTGATAATAATGCTGCCTTGCAAATCACTAGAAATCATGTGCAACATTCTAAGACTAAACACATCGACATTAAATATCACTTTATCCGTGACTGTTTTGATAAGAGGTTAATCGATGTCGTTCATGTCCCCACTGATCACCAACGTGCCGACCTGTTTACAAAAGCTTTTGATAAATCACGTTTTGATTATCTACTTTTGGTCAATGGCATTAAGGTGATACCCGAGTAAACTTCTTTGGCTGATCGTTTTTGTAAATATTTTCTTTATAAACTTTGAAAATTCAAAAAGATTTTAGTTTTCGTAAACTTTGCGAATTTTAGGGGGAGATATTTCAAGAAAATACAAAAACATTGCAAAAGTTCAAAATCCAAAAAGATGTCTTTACTTTCTGTCGTTTCATTTGAAAAAAAAAAATTAATTTAAAAAAAAAAACAATAGAAAAACCAAAAAATGAGTTTCTTGGATAAAGGAAAATGATGAAATTCACTGGTGTGGTCGGTCAATGTGCTCAAAATGCAAAATAAAAAGAAAAATGATAAGTATCTCTACTAACGATGTATCGGTAGGCTCACAATCAGACTAAAATGTGCAGGATGATACAAACCTAACAGACTTCAAGTCAGGTGGGAACTGCTCATTGGCATATGGTCTTAGTACCGAAATCTCGTTTGAGAGATTGCCGAGATCTGAAATATTCGGTCTTTATGCTGCTTATCATCTGGGTATCATGGTTGTATCAAACCGTAAAAATAACGGAGACGAAGTCTAAGATCTTCCATGATACTATACATACGTGTACATATTGCATTTGACCTCAATAAGTGATCAACAATCACATGTCCAAACAAAATAAGTGATAAATTATCACAGATTCTTTGCGGGAGTCAAGTTCGTCTCTCTGCTGTACGGAAGTACTGACCTGTTCACGGACTTGCTCCTGTGCCCTCATGCATCTGAAAATCAAGTTCCTCATCAATAAGTGATTTTATCACATAGGGCTTGTTTTCAATCAAAATAAGTGAGTCTCTCACATTTTTTATACGGTCAAACAGATGATAATCGGTATACTCACCGGTAAGATGAATTCTCGTGCATACCTTGATACGGGAATGTGTCGTGAGTGGATTTACATCGACTTGTAAGTATAATCCTTACCGTTAATCGTATCTCTTAAATTATGATTATGTCTGATCAGTTTGAGCTTATGTGGACCACAATACCGATAATCTAGGTAGTATACTTATCCAGAGCTTTAAACAGAATCAAAATCATGTTGACTAAGACCGTAAGCTGGTATGATTCCTTGTCCTTGAGATTCGCAAAAAGATTGCACTTGTACAGTTGTTTAGTGTTTTTAACAGTTTTCCGCATTTTCATTTAGTTTACCTTGCTTTAAATTTGTTTTTAGTATATTTGTGTAAAGTTCGTTTCTGATTAAGCCGAAGTTGTTGCTTGGTGTTTTCTACTGGAAGCCTGAAACCTTCTTCATAAAAACGTTCTTGCATTTGAAAATTCAAACTGAATGGAATTGTGTTCATAATCTGTTTTGACTGCAAAATATTTCCAGCCTGTGTTACTGTTTTTTACTGCAAAATATTTCCAGCCTGGGTGTTGCTGTTTTGAAAAATCTGTTGACGAATCACACTTGTCGACGAATCACACTTGTCGACGAATCAGACCTTAGTTGGCGTATCAAATCTGATTCGTCATAACAGACGACGAATCACAGGAGCCCAAATGTGTTTCGTCATGGGCTAAAGTTTAGGCCCAAGTTCAAGCCCAAAGTTCTGTTTCGCCGGGCCCATTTCTGTTTCGTCGAATCCTCTGATTCGTCGAAACAAGGCAGTATATATATAGGTCCCACTTGTTCACTTTTTCAAAACATCAGTTATCTTCTTCTTCACACAACCAAAACCCAAACCTACGGTTACTCTCACAAATCGCTCAAAACATTTGTTTTTAATCAAAATTTCACAAACTTCAAAGGTAGTAACATGTTCCGATTCACATTCCGAACATTTTGAACCGACGGTTTTTCATCCGAAAATCCTCAGAGACCCCTTTGAAACCATTGTTTTCTTTGATTAAATATGTGTTGTTGATGCATGTTGTTGTGTTTTATTTCTAATCTGATAGATTTAGGTTTATCTATGTTTGATTTGCTTTGATTTGTTAGTGGGTTTTTATAACCAAAAACAGGGGTTTGTATTTGATAATGGTATTACCTGTTTTTTTCAAGGGTTTTTGTTCGGAAAAACATTTATGGGTGTTTATAAATGGGTTGGGTATAAACAAAGATGATTGAATGTGTTTGTGTTTATATTTAATGTGTGTTTAAAACCCAATACGGCGAAACTGATAAAACCCCCAAATTGACGAATCTGATTTAACCCTAATTCCGGCGAATCAACCATTCGACGAATCAGACGACGAATCAAAGATGACGAATCAGAAATGGAACGAAATAGACTCGACGAATCAAAAAGTCGACGAATCAAACCAGTCAATGGTCAACCCTCTGTTTCGTCGTTCAATTTCTGTTTCGTCGTTGATACTCTGTTTCATCGTCAATGCCTTAGCAGTTTTCTGATGTTGCTGTTTGTTCACAGTAGACATGTTTAAATAGGTTATCTGATATGTGAATACATGAAAGTGTATTCATACATGTCTAAATGCTATGTTATATATATTGTGACTTATTCTGGACATTTTCAGGTACAGATGGCTCCTAAAGCACAGCAAGAAAAGGGAAAATGCAAGAAGGCGATTAAGAAAGAAAACAAAACCGAAGAAGAGATTATGTCAGAAAAACGCCATAATCAAGTTGCATATTTGGATCCGGAAGACAAGCTCGTTGAATTTAAAGATATGACGAAGTGGATCAGGGAGTCACGCATTAATTATGCTGTTACATACTCGACACCCGTCTACAAATCTCTCATTAAAGCGTTCTGGGATTCTGCAAACGTCGTTCAAATCGATGGAAAGGATATTATCAGAGGTCGTGTGAATGATCTGTATGTCGTTGTTACTCCGGAGATATTGAATCAAGTTCTTCAATTACAAGATCAACCGAATGCACCATATTCAATACCAATCATGTGTTCGCGAGGCTGTTTACTAAGGATGAAATGCAAAGGAGATCTTTTCGTCAAACAAATCAACAAAGGTGATCTTCCATTAAGATACAAGTTTTTATTACATGTGCTTATTCAGAGTCTCAGCAATAGACGAGCTGGATATGATATGGCGGGAGATGATCTTGTTGGCTTCATGGTTGCTTTGGTGTTAAACAAACCGTTTAGCATTTCGAAGTATATTTTCAGCAACATGAAAGAGAACATGACAAGGACTGGTAGTAGAACCACAGGGAACAAGTTTTGGATGTATCCACGGTTTCTGCAAATGATAATGAATGTTCAGCATCCAGACCTTCCTAAAGCTGAAAATGATCTTTTGAAAATCGAGGCGATGAATTTCAACTCGTTAAGGCTAATCAAGACTATGGCGGCCAAAAGATACACAGAAAGTGTTCCTCCAAGGAAGCTTTTTGGCGCTCTAGTGAATCCTGATTATGTTGCTCCTGCAAATGACAAATGGCGTCATGAAGATAGCCAATCAGACAATGAAGAACCTGAGTTGGAAAGGTTAAGGATAGAAAATTTTGGTCCTGACCCAGTTGATTCAGATGAATCTGGTAGTGATGATGATGAAAGTGGTGGAGATAGTGATGCAGGTGATGCAGATGCTGTTGATACTGCTGTTGGAACATCAAGCAAAGGTGCTGTTTCTGGTACATCAGATAGTAGTTCGTCAGCGAGTGGTGATAATGGAACTGATTCGAGTTCTAGTGATCATTTAGTTGAACCTGGTTATGAAATGTATATTGATATACGTGGAGTAAGAAGGTATAGAAAGATTAGAACAGAGGATGATCCAGAGTATGTTCCAGAAGATCCTGAAGGTGAAAGGAGAACAAAAAGAAGAGCAGAGAAAGCTGTTGAAGTACAAAAGAAGAAACCTTATACTCGGAAATCTGTGCCTCAGGAGTCTTCATCTATTGCTCAGGAGCCTGTACAATCTATTCCTCAGGAGCCTGTGCAAGAAATTCCTACTGTAGTTACTTCAGCTACAGAAACTCCAGTTCCTCCAGTTGTTACAACAGTTGCTGCTACTCCATCTGTTGTTCCTCAGGCAGTTCCTGTAAGATCTATGGCTTCAGCAATCAGGGCAACTACTTCTGAAATCAGTGCTGAACGTCATAGGACATTTGCTGGATTTTCTCAAGATGAAAAGGTCAAATATCTGTTTTCTACACTTGAAGCGGCTGCTGATCGTCTTCAAAGGCAATCTCATTTTGGAAATCTCACGAAGCATGACCAACTTAAACAATCTGTGGAACTTAACAAATTGAAGTCAATGGTTGGTCAACAGCAAACAGTTATAGAGCGACAACAAGGTGAAATTGATGCGCTTAAAGCTGAAAATGCTCGCTTGAAGGCTATTGATGAAGAGAAAGAGAGAAGGCTTGCCATTCTGTGGGACTATCATTGTAAACAACAAGAGGTGTTAAAGAAAAAGGATGATGATACAGAAGATCAAGGAAATCCTGATACCTCTGGTACATCACAGAAACAGCCAACCACACTTTCTTCTGACGTTGTTACAGTTCAACCTACCGTTGTTGAATCATCTCAGGGAACTTCTACTGGAAAAGTTCAACAGATAGAAGGTACTTCTTCTATATTTAGCAGTGCTGATATTGCTCTACAAGCTGTTCATCCATTTACAGGAGAGTTGCTTGAAGAAGGGGAGTTAATAGAAGATCTTTCTCCGGAGCAATTGAGTATTTTACAATCTATGAGAGAAGTAGATGATGCTGAGATAGACAAAATGTCTACTGAGACTGATACAACGAATGTTGAAGAGATTGATGAAATTGTGGTTGAAGGTGAAGCTCCAAAATCAACATATGTCAGAGAAGATGGTACTGAATTTGCATCATTTGATGAAAATTGGATGAAAGAAAACATTGATGACATAGACGAGCACTTGAAGAATCGGAATTCATCTGAAAAAGACACAAATGCTTTTGCTGAATGGAGAAAACAGTTTTTATCCAAAGTGTCCAAGCCGTTACCTGAAAAAGCTCAAGTAGACTATCTGCAATTTGAAAAGAAGCCTAGTGGAAGGATCTTATGCTGGATGTTTGTTCAAGATATTCACTGCATTGCTATTAAACGTGAATATGGGATTCTGTATTTCAATTCACTACTGAGCATTCTTTCCTTGCCATTTTATGATGTCTCTGCGTTGACAAGGCTTCAGCTTATCAATCGTGAAAAATATGATGGTGCTACGTTATTTGAGCGTCTGGTGAAAGTAAACAAGAAGTCAGGCTGGAAGGATGAGTCCTACAAGCCACAATTTCCTGTTTATCAACCGATCAAGTTTACTCTTGATCCGGACACCAACACTTGCAGATATAAACTTGTATATCAGCCTCCGAGGGTAGTAGATAAAATCCCATTGATGCCAATGAAGCAGGATTTTCTTGAAGACATGGCATTGTGGTGCTACGACTCGGATACTCATGAAGCTGTTATTGTGTTTAGAGATGGTCGTGCTAATTACCGGATGTTGGATCCGATGTGGATCGTCAACATGTCTGAAGCTGATATTGGCAGATTATATCGTCATGATATTTTCTATAAAGACCAAGATGCACGTCAAGCGTTAAAGTTTCAGCGAGTAGCTTGTTTTTGCTACTACAGGGGTATTCATTCGGGCAGTTCGTGGTCCGAACAACACTGATGGAAGATTAGAAGACCAAAGACGAGTAACAGACAAGGGGGAGTTTGTTGATGCATTTTTAGTGTCTGTAACTAGTCTTGTTTTAACGATGTAATTTGTATGGTCTTTTATTAATTATCGAGTCTGTATGTTATGTTGACCAAGTCAGATATCCTCCTATCTACTTGTGTACAACTTATTTGTCTCTTTTGGTATGCAATGTATTATGAACAATGCATGTTGCATTAAAGGGTAGTTTTGTCATTACTATGTTTATGTGTTGCTGATTGTTGCTGTCTGTTAACAGGAACAACCACAACATTTGCAGTCCTCGACGAAACAGACCTGTTTCGTCGGAACACTTCATGGCGAAACAGACTTCTGTTTCGTTGAAGGTCATGACGAATCAGACCTTGATTCGTCATGAACTGACGAATCAGACCTTGATTCGTCATGTATTGGGCTGTTCCAGGCCCAATGTCTGGCCCATGTTCAGATTCGTCAAACACTTGTGTGTTTCGTCGATATCAGTGGCCAGGGACTATATAAACAACACTTTGTGTTCATTTGAACTCAGAGAGATGAGAAATAGACTATAGTAACAAAACTCTGCCAAAATTCCGTCTGAACTGTGTTTGTATCAGTTGTAATCGGTTCTCATCCCATTAATCAATAGATTGTGTTTCATTGATTAATCCGTTGTTATTTATGCTATATATGTTTGATTTGGCATAGTTACGTGGATTCCGCACACGTAACCGTGTTTACTATAAACAAGTGATTCGGTTCGTAATCGATCCTCAGATTTCGGGACCTACATTGTTGATTGTTGGAATGATTTTTTAGAAAAGAAAATGATATGCTAAATAGCATGGACACCTCCATTTACAAAGGAAAGTATGACGAAATTTTCTAAAGATTCCAACACCTAGAAAATATTTTCTAACAAGTGTTTACTAGTGTATTTTAAACTATGTTTTTCAAATATAAACTTTGCCATAGATTTTGTAACAAAAATACAAGTATCGAAGGTTGATTTTTACAAGTAAAAATAGACAAATATATATTTAGAATATATATTTTATAATAAGACGCTTGTGTGAATACTTGTATGATTTGTGAACTAATTATATTATTTTAGTGTAAAATAATATATCTTAAGAAAATACCATGGGAATTACAACACCAAAATAATACCAAAAATTACAAGGAATAAATATTTAAGTTACACACTTGATATTGTGAAACCGAACGCAAAAGCGTAACTAATAAAATATTCTGGAAAATACCGTTACAATATATTTTTGGTATATATTATTTTGGAAACGAAAGGAAAGAAAATATGATTTTTATACATATTACCAAGTATATCATATTTCAACAAAAAGAAAATATATTATTTTTGGGAGATAAAATATATATTTTCCTAGTATATTTAGAAGATATATAATTTTTGGGAAAAATATATATTTTCTTGGGAATACATTATTTTGACAAATAAGTTATATATATTTTCTAAGTGGGACTTAAAAATATATTATTCGGAACTACAAATATACATGTATAAAATATCCCCATTCTTGGGAAGGAAATACGACGTTAAAATACTTGAGAAGTATTATTGCAGAAATATTGTTTGACAATTATTCCAAAATGAAATATAATTTAAAGTTAAAATAATTATTATTTTAACAAATAATTATAACTTGGAATAACATAAGGAACGCAACTCAAAACGTTAAACTCTAAGCCAAGGCACGACCCGTTCGTCTAATAGACGTTAGTACTCTGTAGGTAGTCGTGATTAGCTGCGGAGATTTGAGTTGACGATACTGAAGACGCACTACTGTGAGTTCATGTCCCCCTTTTCTTTAAACTGTTTTGTTTACTTACTTCGGGGGTGAAATACATGTTACAAAGGGATACTTACAATACTATTGGTATGATTAGGCTAGGAAAGAACCATAGATCATGTGATAGGGTAGGCGGATACTTGGGACCATTAATCCTCGTATCAGGACCAAGGGTCATGAGTGATAGATCTATTTGGGTGTAGCGAGCCCATACCCATGAGGCCGAGGTGGCTCATAGTGGTGACTATGTCTTCCAGTCGGGAGCCCGGTACAACTTTGCTAGGTTTGAGTCTTCCTACACCGTCACACATATTAGTGGCCTTGCAAACCATTTGTGATCTTTTCCTTATTTGCAATCATACCGGGACATACATACATTCACTGTTTACAAAGGTTTATACATACTCACATACACATGAACTCGCTCAACTTTTGTTGATTTTTCAAACTACATGTATTTCAGGGAACTAATGGATCTGGCAGGGTATGCATGTGTCTTCAAGCTGCGTAGTGAAATAAAAGATGTTATCCATGGTTGTCGAGTTTAGAGGGTGTATCCTAATCCTGGACGGGATACATGATTCTAAACTCAGGTTTTATTTAAGGACTTTTGTTGAGTCCTTGTGAACTCATTTAAACACGTCATGGTTTGTAACTTAATTTGGTATTGATGTTTTTAGACAATGGGATTGTGGTATTTACTAAACTCTTTAATGGATAAACATCTCATGTTTTTATCATATAGCATTGTTATGATTGATTGCTATGGTATTAAGAAGTCACACCAAATAAACCACGCTTCCGCAAAAGCCAGGGTGTGACACATTTAAACCTTCCCCTATATATATATAGGTAGAGGATCCTGTACATTAATCCAGAAGTGTGAGAAGTGTATTATAACACCATATAAACACCGTATAACACTATGTAACACCATGTAACACTATATAACACTATATAACACTATATAACAAATATAACACTATATTTTGTCTGATAGTATGTATGTGATAGATGTATAGTGTTATATAGTGTTATATGGTGTTATATGGTGTTACATAATGTTATACGGTGTTTATATGGTCTTATATAGTGTTATATTACAATTCTCACACTTCTGAATTAATGTACACTATCCCTACCCTATATATATATATATATATGAGAATGATCAGTTAGGATCCACCCTTTATTGCGAGAACCAGTGTGAACACAAACAGTAATACCTAAAAAATCTAAAAAACACTCAAATTTTTTTTTACTATTTTTTTTGAAAAAATCGCTATATTTCCTTTATAATAAAAAAATTTCAAAAAAAAATCGAGTAACAGTTATCAATGCATATGTGCATTTGTATCATTTCTTTGACAAATTCTGTAATTCATTACAAATATTATACAATTACACTTTCATTTACACTACAATGTGTAATACACTATTTTTTACGTTAACAATATTAGAAATGCACATGTGCATCTATATGTATCAACATGAAATAAGGTGTGTTGGTACGTTACTTTCTCTTTCATCTATCATTCCATCCATAATACACAATATGAACATGTGCATTTTTGTCATTTCTTTGACAAATTCCGTAATTCATTACAAATATTAGACAATTGCACTTTCATTTACACTACCATATGTAATACACTACTTTTTACATTACCAATATGTGAAATGCACATGTGCATCTATATGTATCAACATGAAATAAAGTGTTTTGGTACACTACTTTGAATACACTTTCCCTTTCATCTATCATACCATCTATAATACACTACCATTACCTTCTACCATCCATAATACAATATCATTACCAATATTTTCACTTTATTACATGTATATTGTTATGGGTGAAATTCTGAGCCCATATCCTGAGAAATAGCTTGGGTTATATCTTGGTTATATGATATCTGTTCACATCCGGGATGCTGATTCAGGATATTGGTAACATCCTGAATGGTATCCTCAGGATCACTAATGGATTATGTGCAGGTACGCGGGTTAGAAGCTAGCAACGTTCACAAGGACTCATTCCGCGGAAGACTCGGTCCAAGTCGTTCAAATAAAGACGTTGAAGCCGCATTACTCGGTCTACAACGTTAACAATGGAATATTCGGAGCATCCCATATTTATAGGAATTTTTGTTTGTAATTCGTTACTATAAATAGGTGGGTATATCAGATCGAATAGGACATCACATCAACACTCACTACACTCTTACACTTGTTCTCTGGAAATTTTCACTTTCGCACAAAAGCGTTGTAACATTTAGCGATCTGGTCAATATTCTGCACTGTATCCTGACGTTTAAAGCAATAAGAAGAACAAGGCAGCTGCGATTGTCAGCTCCCGAGGTTTTATGCCGGCGATCTAGATTGATCAAGGGCTTTCCTCGTATATCTCGTGTCATCCCCTTTACTTTTTGCTCATTGTTTGATCGTAGATACAGCTCAATATCCTGAGCCGTATCCTGAATACTGTTTTTCTAAACAACTTAACCAGCATATTTTCAACACACTTTTTAGCACACTACCTCACTTAACTAATTTGATCACTTAATTGCTTCGGTAATTTTTGACCAAAACAATTTGGCGCCCACCGTGGGGCAAGTGGTGCTCTCTTTACTAAAAATCTTTGTGAAATCGTTAATCGGTTTTCTGTTTTCAAAATTTTTTGCCACATTGTTTACAATGGCCTCAAGATCAAACATAAGCTCCTCCACTGTGTCTGCTACAACTTCTGCTACTACTGGTCCGGTGCTTCCATCACCTCCTCCAAGGATGCAATCTTCTTCACAACCTCAGGATATTATCCCTACTCGGAGTATTCAGGGATCTGCTCCCATTTTAGCTTCTAATGATGAAATTCTAACCTTATTTGGAAGTGTGCAAGAACAAATGAGGCAGCAACATGAAACAAACCAAATGCTGTTGAGGGAAATACAACTCCTGAAGTCTGGCTCGAGCAGATCTGCTGAGGATATCGTCACTCCATTACAACCCAAAACTTTGAACTTCAGTTCGGCTGTGTACACTGAGGATAATAGGGGGAATATTGTGCCCAGCCTTCCTCAGAATCATACTCCTGAAATACCCTCCTTGGTCAGGATGTCAACCATGAGGAGCTCAGGATATGCTTCAGGATATGGGCAGAATCCTCAGACGGGTAACGTGTCAAATAATAATAATACTCATGCTGCTAACAATAGTGGATCTTTGCAGGATACATGTGTAACATCAGCATTTACTAGGGAACTGCAGAAGTTGAAGGACATGATATCCAGTGTACCTGGAG
>JARYGA010057229.1:0-21969 GCA_030545235.1 Helianthus tuberosus | reverse complement strand
GGACACACCCCCGTGTTCGCTGAGCACGGCCCCGTGTTCAGGCGTCTGTTTCCTAAAATTTTGCATTTTTCGACCCGGTTCTGAAAACTTGAAAATTTTTGGTTGAGTAGGGGCGGTTTTCCCCGAAAATGAAACCTCAAGTGCCGTTTTTCCAAAAAACAAACCATTTACCCCTTCAATTTCATCTTTTTCGGTTCAAAAACAAGGGTTTGAGGTTTTTGTTTGAAATCGGGAAAATCTACAAACAATTCAAGTTGATTTACTTCCTATAACATGCAACTATACTACTACTAATAGATCTAAGCAAAAATTTGAGGTTTGATTCGGTTCAAGTTGAAGAACCCTAGATTTTCCCCAAATTTTTGATGTTAAACTACATGCAAATGATTAATCTAACTAACTATGATGATAGAATCATACCTTGGCGTTGTTGAACGGTAGAAGAACGTGAAAATCTGCAGAAAATTGCGGTGGAACCAGAGAGTTTTCGGGGAAACGGGTCGTGTTGAAGTGAGAAATGAGAAGAAAAAGGGGGTTTTATCCCGTCAGTTAGCCGAGCACGGCCTCGTGTCTAGCTGGGCACGGCCCCGTGGGCGGGCAAAATTATTATTATTATTATTATTATTATTATTATTATTATTTTAGTGCACGTGTGAGTGACCTGCTTCCCAAAACTTGGTTTTAGAAATCTTACCGATTTAGAAGCTTTCCCGACGTTCGCTACTTACAAGATATGATGTTGATGCACAAACCTTCGTTTATTCGTCGGCCGCTTGTAGTGAGATCTCCTCCTCTTCACCCTCAATGAATCCTTGATAAAGCTTTAGCCTTTGGCCATTGACTTTGAATGGAATTCCATTCCGAGATTAAATTTCAATTGCACCGTGTGGAAAAATATGGGTGATAGAAAAAGGACCCGTCCACCTATACTTTAATTTATCGGGAAATAATCAAAGTCGTGAATTAAACAATAGAACTTGATCTCCTACCCGAAATTCATTAGGTTTAATGTGTTTATCATGCAAATTTTTCATTCTTTCCTTATAAATTTCGGAGTTAGAGGATGCGTGATTTATTAATTCGTCTGATTCATTTAATTGACAAAATCGATTCTTACCGGCAATTTCTATGTCTTAGTTTTCGTTTTTAATTGCCCAGTAGGCTTTGTGTGCGATTTCTACTGGCAAATGACCACTTTTTCCATAGACAAGCTTATATGGGGTGGTACCTATTGTTGTTTTATATGCAGTTCGAAAAGCCCATAAAGCGTCGTCTAATTTATCGGCCCATTCCTTTTTATTTAATCCTACGGTTTTTCAAGTATTTGTTTTAAACCTCGATTAGTCACTTCGGCTTGTCCATTTGTTTGAGGGTGATATGCAGTTGAGATCCGGTGATAGACCCCATATATTGTTAAAAAAATTTCAGAGTTAAATGCCCGGATAGTCCCTGTGGTTTGCCTTTTTTCACCTTTAGTCCCTGACGTTCTAAAATTACAGCTATAGTCCCCAACTTTTCAATTTTCGTTCCCGGATAGTCCCTGTGCCTAACATCAGTTACTTTTCTCAGTTAAGAGAATGTGAAATGACAAAAATACCCTTTCTTTAAGAAGGGCAAACCACAGGGACTATCCGAGCATTTAATAAATAAAAAAAATATATAATTAATAAGTAAAATTCAAAATGGGCCCCACAACCTATCCCACCCTCACCCCACCCCCTATCATCTTCTTCTTCTCCACATCCATCACCCACCTGTAAATCACCACCATTCCCAACCTTCACCGTCGCACTCCACCGTTGAGCGACAACACGACACTGTGTACAACCCAACAAAATCTGGAAAGTTCAACACGGCATCAGCGTTATCCATACTAAAGTGAAATATTTGGGTCCAAGATCAGGGGCTAAAGTGAAATATTGGGACCCTATGTGTGAAGTTCTGAAATAAGAAGACATAACCGCCATTGTATCGCAAAAAGAAAACAGTAGACGCGAAAAGATAAAAGAAGCCTTGGACTTTTTTTATCAGGTTTACTAACCTTTTTACCAAGAGAACAGAAGGAAGCCAAAGAGTGAAAAGATTCCTTCGTGGAGAATTCCTACGGAAGCTGCAAAAATCGTTAAACAAAAGCTGAAATGGATGGATCCGGGAAAGGTAGTGGGATCCGTATGTGGTGTTCAAATTGGAGATAAGTTTAAATACCTGGCACTGCTTAAGATGGTTGGTCTTCACAGTCAACCACAATCAGGCTTTGATTTTGCCAACGTTGAAGGAAAGAATCTGGCGATACGCGTTGTGGATTCTCAGCGTTATTCAAATATAAGTGGATCTAGTGATACGCATATCTATTCTGGTCAAGGCGGTCATGGTTTGATCGGGAGTAAATCGCCACCGAAAGATCAACTGCTTGTGAGTGGGAATATGGATATGAAGAATAGTATGGATAACGTTGATGCCGTGTTGAACTTTCCAGATTTCGTTGGGTTGTACACAATGCCGAGTTGTCGCTCAACGGGGAAGTGCGACGGTGAGGGTTGGGAATGGTGGTGATTTGCAGGTGGGTGATGGATGTGAAGAAGATGATAGGGGGTGGGGTGAGGGTGGGGTAGGTTGTGGGGCCCATTTGGAATTTTACTTATTAATTATATTTTTATTTTTTTTATTTATTAAATGCCCGGATAGTCCCTGTGGTTTGCCCTTCTTAAGGAAAGGGTATTTTTGTCATTTCACATCCTCTTAACTAAAAAAAACTAACTGATGTTAGGCATAGGGACTATCTGGGAACGAAAATTAAAAAGTTGGGGACTATAGCTGTAATTTTAGAAAGTTAGGGACTAAAGGTGAAAAAAGGGCAAACCACAGGGACTATCCGGGCATTTAACTCATTTTTTCAAGTTGATGGTTACAAAAATGGGTACCCCTATCACTTATTAATGCTTTTGGAGTTCCAAAACGAGAAAATAATCGTTTCAGGAATCTTAGCACAACTCTTCCATCATTTGTTGGAAGAGCTTCGGCTTCGGCCCATTTTGACAAATAATCTACCGCCACAAGTATATATTTGTTTCCTTTTGATGGTGGGAAAGTTCCCATAAAGTCGAGTCCCCACACATCAAAAATTTCACAAACAAGAATGCCATTTTGTGGCATTTCATTTTTGGAAGAAATATTACCTGATCGTTGGCAAGCATAACATATCTTGATAAGACTTTGGGCATCTTTGTAAATGGTTGGCCAATAAAATCCTGAATCAAATACCTTTCGTGCGGTACTAGCGGCACCATGATGTCCTCCGTATGGACCTTCATGACAATCGCGGAGAATTCTTCTTGCTTCACTACCATGTACGCATCGGCGGATAAGTTGTTCGACGCATATTTTGAAAAGATAAGGATCTTCCCAAAAATAATGCTTTAAATCGGCAAAGAATTTTTTTCTTTGATGATGTGGCCATCCTTTTGCGACTATTCCGCTAGCTAAGTAGTTAGCATAGTCGGCGTACCATGGCTCTTCTCGGTATTCCACCATTTCTAGGGATTCTGTTGGGAATTTTTCATTGATTAGCTCATCCCTAGTTGCCTCCAAAGCTGGGTCTTCCAAGCGGGAAAGATGATCTGCTGCGGTGTTTTCTGCTCCTATTTTGTCTTTTATCAATGTCAAATTCTTGAAGGAGTAGAATCCATCTGATTAAACGTGGTTTAGCATCCTATTTCTTAAAGAGATAACGAATGGATGCATGGTCTGTATAAACTATCGTTTTAGAAAGAACAAGATAAGAACGAAATTTATCAAAAGCAAATACTACAACTAGTAATTCTTTTTCAGTTGTTGTGTAATTTTCTTGTGCATTGTTAAGTGTTTTACTAGCGTAATATATTGGGTGAAAATGCTTATCTTTTCTTTGTCCCAAGACGGCTCCAACTGCAAAGTCACTTGCATCACACATGATTTCGAAAGGTAATTTCCAATCAGGCGCTATCATGATAGGTGAATTGACTAGCATTTCTTTTAGTGTTAGAAATGCTTGATTGTAATCCTTGTCAAAGATGAAAGTAGCATCTTTTTCAAGTAATTTTGTTAAAGGCCTTGAGATTTTAGAAAAATATTTGATAAATCGTCTATAAAATCCGGCATGTCCTAGGAAACTTCTGATGGCTCTAACGAAGGATGGGGTGGTAATCGAGAAATGGTGTCTATTTTAGCTCGATCAACCTCCATTCCTTCGCTTGAGATTTTATGACCGAGTACTATTCCCTCCGTTACCATGAAATGGCATTCTTCCCAATTAAGGGCGAGGTTAGTTTCCTCACATCGGGATATCATTCATTCAAGGTTATCGAGGCATTGGTCATATGAATCTCCAAAGATAGAAAAGTCTTCCATGAAGACTTCCATTGTCTTTTCTATCATATCATGGAAGATGACCACCATACAACGTTGAAAAGTTGTGGGGGCATTACATAGACCAAAAGGCATACGTCGATAAGCAAAAGTTCCGTAGGGACATGTGAATGTTGTCTTTTCTTGGTCTTCGGGTGCTATCGGTATTTGAAAGTAACATGAAAAACCATCTAAGAAACAATAAAATTTGTGACCGGATAATCTTTCTAACATTTGATCAATAAAAGGTACAGGAAAGTGATCTTTCCTTGTTGCCTCATTTAATCGACGATAATCTATACACACTCTCCATTCTGTGACGGTTCTTGTTGGTATTAATTCATTCTTTTCGTTAGTGACCACCGTCATACCTCCTTTCTTAGAAGCTACTTGAACGAGACTTACCCAAGGACTATCGGAGATTGGGTAAATGAGTCCGGCGTCAAGTAATTTGATGACTTCATTTTTAACCACTTTTTGGACGTTTGGATTTACTCTACGTTGTGGTTGTATTACCGATTTATAGTCATCATTCATTAAAATTTTGTGCGTGCACATGGATGGGCTTATTCCATTAATATCTACAAGCTTCCAAGCTATCGCGTTTTTGTGTTTTTTCAAAAGTGTGATTAATTTTTCTTTTTCTACACTAGTTAATTTTGACGAAATAATTACAGGTAACTTACCATCTTTGTCGAGAAAAGCATATTCCAAACCTTTTGGAAGTTCTTTGAGCTCAAGTGGTGGGTTTCTAGGAGACTCCTTATTTGGTTGCTCAATTTGATCAAGAACTAAAAAGGTTTGTTCAATGGCGACCTCTTCTTCAACAAAGTGGTCAATTTCTTTTCTTGTATCGGGTGGCTCATCTTCATCTTCAATTAGGGGGTCATTATTGCCGAATGGATATTTCATTGAACGCTCAAGATCGACACTTTTTTTGAATGCCCCTAATTGAATGGGTAGATTGTTATGCTTCCGATTTTTCAAAGCTTTGTGGGTCTTTACAAAAGGTCGTCCCAACACTAGTGGAGCGTCATCAAGGATGACGAAGTCGGTTGGGATTACCATTTGATTTGTTTGGACTAACACATCTTCAACTACTCCCATTGATTTTATTATTTTCTGATTAGATAGAAAAATGGGTATTTGAAGTGGAAAAAAATCACCAATACTTAATTTTCGAAAATGTAGTTGGGCATTATTGTGACAAATTTGCTCTGTAAACGATGTACGATGTAAAACAATGTCAATTATCAATAAAACGATGTGTTTTGGTGTTATTATATGTGTATTTTTGTTTGATGATTTTACGATTTGATTCGAGTTCGATTTCAAGCTTTAAATCGCTTTCTGGAAAGTTATACGCAAACTGATGCATAAATGTAATCAGTTTAACACGACGAACACTCCGGAATAGTGAAATAGGCTTAACATACCTTAAATAACCTTTACATAACTTAGAAATAAGTTTTGGATGGTTTGGTGTGTCGAAAACAAGTTTATTCTATCGCAGGGACTATTTGTGTCAAACTGCGAAACTATGCCGATTTGTACAGTAATGAACATTCCGGAACTTGATCATAAGTTAAACATACCTTAAATATCCTTTACATAGGTTAGAAATATGCTTTGAGGGGTTCAGTATGCGAAAATAAACTTATTTGATCACACAGGGACTAAAAGCGTCAAAAAGTGCATAAGTTTGCATTTTCGCACATATCTTACGTTCTGAACATATCCGGACATCCAAAATTTTTTGTAATCATTAAAATATTTTATTTTAGTGATTGGAATGCAAAAATATCATTCGTCGCTTAATTTGGATCGTTTTTGCGTCCGTTCGTGTTTCATCATAAATAACCGAACAACGCAACCGTACGACCAAATGAACCGACATCCGAGATATTTTTGAGCATGTTTCAAGTCCCCTATGCCTTAACATCCTTGTAGAGCCTTGAAAATGGGTTAACGGGGTTTAAACGCACCGAAAATGACTTTAAAGTGTTGCAGGGACCATTCTTGCCATTTTTCAAACTTTTCTGGATTCTGGGGACCTGTGGCGTCGCGCCACAGCCTTATGGTGGTGTGGTGGCGGCACCCCACCCCCTTATCTGGGCAGAAAAGTTCATTTTCAGCAACAGCAGGCCAATTTTCAGCAACCGACTTGAAGTTCAGGGTATTTTTTGTAACATTTGCAATACTGTGTGATGGTTTTTGGACACCCCTAGTTTTCCAAAACAACGTGCCTTACATGTACGGTCCAGATTGAAGCTCAATTATCGAGGAACGATCCTAACGGTTCTTTAAACCCTATATAAACCCACTTGAATTCACACTTCTTCCTCACATTTGATCTCAATCATCTTATCTAAGTTGAAGCTCTCCTTGTGAAGCTTCATACCTGAGAAATTTTTGAGTTCAAATCTTCATAGCTTGGATCCTTTGTAAGTCTCCTTCATGCTTGTTCATGTATTTCAAGCATGAAAGTCAAACAGTGTTTGACTTTCTGCTTTGACCATGAATTTGGTCAACACAAAGTTCGTTTGAACTTTGCAACGTGAGCGTAATCACGATGGTTATAGTCCCTTGTGACTATACCTACTGATTACCACGTCGATTAGTCGAAGTGACGAGTCAAAGTTTCGGTCAAAATACGTGTTTATGCGTATTTTGCATCGAAGCTATTTTCGGGTATCAAAACACTTTGTTTTGATATCAAACTTGTTTTCTAACTTAGTTAAACATGTTTTAACATGTTTAACTCGCCACTTTTAGTCTAGTGCTTGTATAGGGTCGTAAGTCAAGCGGTCTTGACAACCGCTTAGACATTCGAACCCGACCCGTTTGGTCGATCATTAGGATCCGACCAAGCACATTTAGTGACCATAGTTGTATAGGGAATAACCTTCCGAGGTTATACCTTATGGTCACTTAGTTTAATTAGTTGTATGATAGGTAGTTTATATGCCTTAGGAAAATGACCAAAATGCCCTTTTCATGCATAATTGGATTTTAAGCACATATAACTCAATTTTTGTCACTTAAACTGATTATGCAACATATTTTAACATGTTAGGGCATATAATACTTGTCATAGGACTAGTTAGGCGCCTCGAACGCGCATTCGCGCGAACGACGCGTTAAAGTAGCGTACGCTACCTTAATGGGTCGTAATGGGTCGAAAGCACTTAGGATAGGTTCCAATTTAGAATGTAGGCTTTGTTAAACCATATCACATGAGTTCCTATACTCATTTGGTTTACGAAACCTCATTCTACCCGTTCTTCCGATTTAGGTATCAATTTATTAACTAGCGATCCGATTACTAGGTACTACTTGAATTCCTTGGTTTACTCGAGCTTTGCTAGTTCATTGGACCGAGGATACTTTGCACTTCGATGTGAGTACATAGTTCACCTATTTTACGGTTTTCAATTGTTTTGGGGTATTTCATATGTGTTAAACGATTTTCGATGCTTTTAACGATGATCCAAAAAACGAATACTATGGTTTATATTAAACGAAACATTTTCGATAATGTGAACGAACTTGTTGGACGTATTTACATAACGAATAACATTCATTAATTTTGGCCGAACCAACCAGTATTAGTTTATGGTACCATAGGATCTGACAAATCCCGTTATCAGACTGCACCCATGGTTATGTATGGGGGTTATGTGGGTAACGACTGAACCTGCTAATTGTTAACTTACCCTTTGGTGGTTTGTTAATACGAGTTGAACAATGGACGAGTTACAAAGGTTTGAATGTTGTTAACGAGACGACCAAAAGTAGTTTTCACAATTAAAACGAGAACGATTTTCAACGATTAAACGATTTTAACGATTGAACGATTTGAACGATCTAAAAAAGTTAAACGAATTGAACAAACGATGGGTTTTTGGTATGTGATTAAATAACGGGACGGGGGTAACATGATAAAAGCATGGTAGATACACTGCTGGTACTTCTTATATATAAATGCTTTTATTATATTATATCCTGTAGCGTTATTTAGTTCACATGAATGATCGATTTTAAACGATGTCAAACAAACGATGTTTACAAAACGATATAAACCATACGAGTTTTATTTCGAGAACGATTTACTATTTGGTTTACATAAAAAAATGTTTTGGGTTAAGATTCATGGCATCGAGGTTTTATAAACTATAAATAATCTGTTTTAACTTGGTTATTCATTTGACAATACAAATGTTTTACAAAACAAGGTTTTTTTAATATCGATTAACAACGTTTTACGAGTTATTTCAACATATAAACAAGCCATGAATCTAACACTCACACAAAACCTATGTGCTCGCCGGCATTTTTATGCTAACTTTGTTTTTACATATGTTTCAGGTGGTGTTGAATGATGTTGATTGCTAGGATGCATGCTCACATAGGATCTGGACGAGGCCTTAGTGACATAATAACAATGATAGACTATGTTTAACTTGTTTGTTTGTTTCAAGACAATGTTTAAATGTTAATTAATCTAATAAAACAAAACTTTTGAATCCATGGTGGTGAAACAATAATTCTGCCACTCCACTCCCCGACGTTTCCACCGCGGTTTCGTTGTTTTAATGCGGTCGGGGTGTGACATAAGAGTTGGTATCAGAGCCAATAGTTATAGGGAATTAGGTTATTAGTAATGCTTTGACCTAGACTATAACTTTTCTAGGGCCCTAACACAAGAAATTTGCGTTTATATTTTAAAACAATACCGTCACCTATCTTTAGATGATAACCACAACGAGAACACAATAACAAATCCGATTTGAAAATCAATCATCTCTTCGTAGATGATTTATTATAAGGTTTTGAACCCTCTAAGTTTTCAAAATCTCATCAAAGGTTGGGTCTTGTAATGTGAACATGTGCAATCTGGAAGGGTGGATGCCTGTACCTTGGGTTTTCTGTCTAAGGCTAAAGTGTTCGTACAAATCCACATTGTAGGATCATTGTGCGACCTGAATGAGTCGTTCAGAAGAGTTTGAATCCGAATCAAATGCGGAATTCAGAGAAACGGACTTGTTTACAGCTTGATTCAATTTAAATGTCTCTATTATTGATCTAACAGTGATTTACAACCGGGAGACAATTTGGCAGCACTTCGGTACCAAATCAGAAAAATTACAAATGACAAACCAAGCCCTTCTATATATAGGCATGTAATTTCGCACGGAATAGCCAAGGGTAATTTCGTGCGAAATACCCACTGGTAATTTCGTGCGAAATAGCCTTTGGCTATTTCGTGCGAAATAGCTAAAACTCACACGAAACTCAGTTTCTAGCATCCCGAGCACTGTTTTATCCTATCTTTTTACACGACTCGATACAAGACGAAGTCAACAGACATAGTGCACTAACAGACTCCCCCTTGGATGTTGACAAAGTCTTTAGCGTCTAATCTTCAGCATGACACATCTTCAGTCTTGATCAGTCTTCAAACTCTTTCTGAATTGTCTAACATTGTAAGCATCTAACTATCTTTCTTTTCTTCGATCAACTTCTATCTTTGAATGTTATACCAAGATCTGACTCTGGCTAGAACATTAACATCTTTTAGAAACACTTTTCTCAGGCTCCCCCTTTTGTCAAGCTTCCGTGCTTTAGGAATCGACACCTTGCTTTCTGGTTACAAACTCCCCCTTACATTGAGCTTGTCTTCAGACTCCCCCTTAGTCTCAGCTATCGGGATCGTAGTCTGGAATCACATCCGCATCACTCAAACATTTATAAGTAACAATGTTTTGAATCTCAATAAACAAATATCCTAACTCTCTAGCAGATTTTAACAATATAAGAATCCAACTCCCTCACAGTTAATCATCCAAGTCCAATTTAATGACCTTGGAGACATCACAAACTGTTTTTGATTTTTGATAAAAAATTTCAAGTTTCAAATTAATGAACTTGTTTATTTTCAGAAACACAATCAGCATACTTAGATTTTGAAACTCAGTTCTCAGACATCGGTTGTTGAAAATAAAATAGAATCAAAATCTTTTTTGTATTTTTCTGAAATATAAAGCAGTAAAGAAATATTTACAAACATATTTACAGACAATATTTTTGTTTGAGTTTGCGTCAGAGGATCATATCAGTTTTTGACAAGACACAAGTACCGTTGAGCTTAGTTACACATTAAGAATTAAACAATTCACTTAGATTGTCGATATACTGATCCACTTAAATTTTCACACAAATTTCAACAGATTCAGGATACGAATTAGGTGTATTAAAGACTTAAACTCATTCATGTGTCCCACCTCTTGAATATACTCCCGTATCCAGATCCCAATATTCAGTCTTACAGGTGAGTATACCTAGATGATATCTGTAAAGGGTTAAATGCGAGACCGTGAGAGCTCAGGCTATTGCTTCCGCAAAATCAGAGAGATGACGGTTCGACTTTAGGTGTGTTCCCTTTAGAGAATCTTTTCTTCAACAGCACATGATTAGCATTTTGCAATGTTTCATCATTTTTTATGCTGAGGGTGTGCTATTATTTCAAGCATGCAGAAAGTATTATACGGGGACTAGGCCATTGCTTCCGCATTATTAGAAATCCCGGAATAATACCCCAGATATCACTAAGCATAAAGACCTAGTATCTCAGAAAGAAGGATCTTTCAAACAAGATTTCAGGGGTTACCTATATATCCAAGTAGTGTTCCCCACGAAATAAGTAAGTTTGAAATTTAGGTTTATATCCCGAAAAAGTTTACTAAATGTATAAAAACCTATCGGCATATCATCAGTGAGACCGTTTAAAGCAATTTAATCATTACATTTCTTTAGCATACTGTAACTGTCTACTGATGTACTATCATTTCCTCTTTTTACACAAAAACTCATTTTTCAATTTTATCATGTTTTTGGCTTTTTCAAATTTTCTAATGTTTTTGTATTTTCAGACAATATTACTCCCCCTAAAATTCAAAACCATTCTAAAGAAAATTTGACAAACCGATACTGATAGCTTTGTCTCGCCATCCATTTTCTGCTTCACATGCTCTGTTTTGCAGAAAATAACATAACGTACCCCCATGATTTACAACACATTGATATTTTACAGTTTGAAAACCGTTTTTCAATCTTGTGAAATTAATCATGTTTGTTCCGCCGTGAGGGTTTCGGCATATTCAAGTAAGATATTTTTGAAATTTTTGAATTTTTGACAAATTTAAAAACAAACATATTTTTGATTTTTCAAATTTTTTACAAAATAAAAACATATTTTTGGTTTTTCAATTTTTTAATTTTTAGGGTTTTTGAAATATTGTTTATTTATATACAGAAAACAAACAAACTCCCTGTTTCAACCAACACAGGGTTCAGCAGCCTCCTCTTCCCCTCGTGCCAGGCTACTCCGATTTCCATTCTTACAATCTGCAATTTCTTTGAGTACCTGCACATTTACAATTACTCAATTACTTGAACAATTTAGCCCAGGTCTGTTGAACCTTAGGCATTTCAACACAATATGCTTCATTCAATTTAGGAAAATCTTTGTCATTCTGAACAAAAACTTTTTCAATCTCGGCTTCAATTTTTCCATCATTTACCAGAACAATTTGTTTCTTAGCACTCCAAGTTTGACCTTTAGGAGTACCTCGTTTATAAAATTTGACTTTTTTTGAACATTTTGATTTTGAACAGCAACTTTTGATTTCCAAAACTGATTTGGTTTCGTTGTGTCAACAGTTGTTTTCTAACTTTGTGTTGTTCTTAATCTGGGTGTGTGAGAATTCCAGGTCTGTCTAGAATCAAACCTATTCGGATTTGATTTCCAAGTTTGGTTCGAAACAAACTTGTTTGTGTTGTACCTCCAAGTTTGTTTTGAATCAAATCTGGTTGACCTTTGTTTCTCATCCTCAGATTTTTGTTTTTGAACATTATCAGACTCCTTTTTGTCAACATCAACAGGTTTCAGATTTGGACACTTGCGAGCAAGATGTCCTGTTTGATCACATTTAAAACATGTTCTTTTTGAGACATCTTTGACCTGTGGTTGCTGCCTTTTCTTTTGAGCATAGAACTCTTCATTAGACTGTCGTCTAAATTGGAGTTCTTTCTCTTCTTCAAAACTTGTTCCATGAACAAAATTCATATTTGTCTGATAATTTTGCATTTCATTTCTTTTCCAACTTTGTTTCTTTTTATAACCCAACCCAGCCTTCATGTTTTTCTTCTTGAAACCAGGTTTGTTATAAGAAATTTTGTGACACTTTCCAGCAAACTTTGGAATCTCAGATTTTTCAATCTCAGCCATTTTGAAAACTTTGTCAATCTTTTCTGAAATCACATTCTGAATTGGGAATACAATATCTAAGAATAATTTGTCCGATCCAATCATGGTATAAACCAATCCTTTTGAATCATCATCCAGATTTTTCTCAGATTTTGAGTTTTTCAGATATCCATCATGAAAGTTACCTTCATTTTCATCCTGTGATTCAGATTTACCTGTTTCAACCGACTCTTCTTTCAACACACTTTCAACGACCTTACCTACCACCTCTGAATCACTAGAATCATCAGATTTGGAATATGTTACATCAATGTTATCTGGCAATTGATCAACCATGTTGAAAGCTTTTTCGACCTTTTCATCATCATAAAATACAAACTTTTCCGGTGGTGGTACTTGATGAAACTCTGAGCCAATGCCTTTCTTGTTTTGCTCAGACTCACCATCACCCGGTTTTATGTTGAAAATTCTTTCAAGCACATATGATGACGCATGATAACTTTTTAACTTGTTGTTATCCTGTTCTAAATCAGCAATCTGACGCTTTAGCTTAGCAACATCCTCAATGTAAGAGTTTACAACTTGTTTCTTTATTTCATACTGTCGCTTAAGCGTATTAGTTGTTTCAGAACAGTAATCCAATCTTGATTGAACAAATTTCATTTCACTTTTCACCTTTTTATATGACACTTTTGTAATATGATATGCCAATTTTATTGAATCATATTCCTTTTTCATTTCTTGACAAACATTTTCTTTTTGAGAACATTCTTCTGTCATTTTCAAAACATTTTCTTTCAAAACTTCATTTTCTTTTTCTAACTTTTTACATTTTTCCGAAAGTTTTTCATCATTATCTTTCAAAACTTTTTCATTTTCTAACATTTCTTTGTATTTATTTTTAAAAACATTTTCAATTTTTGTGAACTCAAGATCTCTTGTTCTGAACTTTTCGTCTTTTTCAGTACAAGCACTGCATGGTTTCATGCATTTCCTGCACTGTTCAACAGTTTCATTTAAGACTTCAGAATCAGAATTTACCTCAGTGATTGGCACCTCGATGTTTTCTGCTACATCTGTCTGATCAGCATCTTCTTTCTTTTCTTCTACACCAACACCAGTATCACCAACAATCTTTGAAATCTCATCCTTCACTTCAATCGAACTTTCAACTTTCTTCTCAACTTCTTCAACTTGTTGTTCTTTGGTAACAACTTCTTTCATAACAACTTCTTCTTCTACCTTCACATTCTCTACTTTCACATCTTCAGCAACTTTCTTCAACTCTTCTACCATACACTCAACATTATTCTTCATTCTCTCTTCATCCCTTTTCCTCAAACACGATATCATGACATATCTTATGTCTTTTTCATGCCTTTTCGCATATGTGTTATCTTTTGATACATTTGTATAATATTCGACAGATCGAGGAATTATGAGAAGAACATCATAAAAAATTATGTCCTTCTTGGGAACAACAGGTTCTCCATTTTTGTTGACATAGCACTCTCGTTTTTTATTCCATCTTTTATTAATCACTGCACTTTCATACTCTTCTTGCATTTCATTAATTCTGTTTGCAGCAATGTTTCTTTCTCTGTATGTCTTTTCTTCCAGAATCTCTTCTCTGGTTTTCTCTTTGACTTCAGCAACAAAAACATAATGGTTGCTCTTTGATGTACTTCTTCCATGAGCTGTAACTCGATTATCAACACGATCTTCTTTTGGTAGAATCTGACTCCAATCATATCCTTCGTCATCATGGATTACTGCACAAGCTCTTGATTTTTCTCTGGGATTATTTTCAATCATCTTCGGTTCTTCTTTGCTACGATGGTAGATTGCCTTTCGGTAATAATCATCATTGAAAGGATGTTCATTTCCACTAACTGCAGAATTGTTGCATTCTCTCTTGAAATGAACTTTTTGTTTGCACTTGAAGCAGGTCACTTTGGATTTATCAAATCCTAGTTTCGTTGATGGTCCACCGATTGACTGTTTCCCAGTAATCTCCATATATCTCTGAGCTCTGCGGATGCAACTTGCCAAACACCAGCGAATATCAATGAGTTCCATTTCTTCTGGATCAATCTGGTCGTAGTCTTCTTTGGTTAACTCTGAGTTTCCAATTTTACCATCTACAAGACCTTCATACGATTCCAGAACAGATGCAAGAAAGCTCATTTGCTGTTTAGCAGAATTGATACTCATAGCCGGAGAATTTTTCAACTTGAGAGCAATGTTGCACAGTATCTCCTCTGATTCTTCAGAATTAGCTTTTGAAGAAAATGAATGATAACCCGGATCATAACTTGATGAGCTTTTCTGGGGTTCTTTTGTCCTCTCACCACTGAATGCTGTCTTTGGTGATTCACTAACTTTCACCGAAGGTAAGTTTCCTTTGTAATAGAGACCAACATTCTGTTGATGTGAAGAACTGTTCATCTTGTTTTGTTTCTGCAATTCAAGCTCATGAATTTCAATCTTTTCAATTAACACATCGAGAGAAATTGTTTCATACATAGCATCATTTTTCAATATAAACACAAACGTTTGCCACTGATCAGCTCGTGGTAACGCTTCTATGATTTTGTCAATTATTTCTTCTCTCGTTTTCTCAATCTTAAATCTTTCTAGTTCAATTTTTAGATGACAAAAACGTTCAATCATTTGTCGAACTGATTCACCTTTCAAGCTATCAAACAAATCAAATTCTTTCTTTAACAAAGCAATTTTATTTTTCTTGATTTGTTTACCCCCCTCAGCTTTAACCCTTAAAGCCTCCCAAACAGATTTTGAAGATCCATCATGTTGTAATAAAGCAAACATGTCATTTCTGATTGATGACTGGATCAAAGCAATCATTCTCTGTTCGTCTGCAAATTCGGATTTATCTTCTTTGGATAAGTTCTTGAGTGGAAGATCTTCTCCTTTGTCATGTTTTGGTCTTCCATAACCGAGCTCTAGACAGAACCAGCTTTCATGTGCATAAGCTTTTGCCCAGTTAATGAAACGTTCTTTCCACCAAGTATAGTCCTCAATACTTTCGAGCGTTGGTGGTTTTGAATGTGTTCCGTAAAAATTATCATGTTTAATGTTTTCATTGATTGCTTTTGTTATGGTTTTTGGTGTAACAGTTGAAGTTTCGGAAGATTCTGATGTTAATGCGTTGTAGAACGTGTTGTAGAATTCTTCAGCCATGATGAGAATTTCTTGAATTTCCTTCTTCAAGCGAAATAAAGATCTTCAAACGAAATAAATTGTTGAAGCGAAATCACTTTGGTGCGGAATTACCTGGAATACAACTTTAAACGAAATATCAATTCAAACGAAATATAATTTCGTACGAAATTAACTAGCATTCAAACGAAAACAGCCTCTTTGAAACGAAATAGTAATTTCGTATGAAATATCTCAAACGAAATCAAATTTCGTACGAAATTACCAGCAATTTCAAACGAAATTAATCACAAAAAGTAATTTCGTGCGAAATTAAGATGCTATTCCATGCGAAATTATGCTGATGTCATTATGTCGGCCAAACTTTTGTAAAATTGATCAGGTTTTAGCTCGATTTTAGGTCCAATTCTTTCAAGGCTTTGTTAAAACACTGTTTCACATGTAATGTGTGAAATTCAATCCATTTTGTCCGTAAAATTTTGTTAATTATGAAAAAGAAGGTGTAGAAGTCAGAAATCTGATGAAATCAAGCTGAACTCTTCCTCCTGAGCTCTGATACCACTTGTAGGATCGTTGTGCGACCTGAATGAGTCGTTCAGAAGAGTTTGAATCCGAATCAAAGGCGGAATTCAGAGAAACGGACTTGTTTACAGCTTGATTCAATTTAAATGTCTCTATTATTGATCTAACAGTGATTTACAACCTGGAGACAATTTGGCAGCACTTCGGTACCAAATCAGAAAAATTACAAATGACAAACTAAGCCCCTCTATATATAGGCATGTAATTTCACACGGAATAGCCAAGGGTAATTTCGTGCGAAATACCCACTGGTAATTTCGTGCGAAATACCCACTGGTAGTTTCGTGCGAAATTGCTAAAACACACACGAAACTCAGTTTCTAGCATCCCGAGCACTATTTTATCCTATCTTGTTACACGACTCGATACAAGATGAAGTCAACAGACATAGTGCACTAACACACATAATCGGACCAGTCACTCTTTCCTGGGAACTCTTGGGGCGAGTGTCCACTTATAGGCTAAAGCATGTCTTCGCGATACATTATATTGACCCATTTACTTTGATTAGTCACTGTGTATCGTTTGTTTGTTCAAGGTAATGAACGAATGATCACATTCCTTGTGTTTTGTCGATGTTTTCAATACCTCTTTTGTTTATCCAATTATCGATCTCACTCATTTCTCATGTTTCCTTGTTCTTTTTAGAATATGCCACCTAGACGTGATCCCGAACAGGATGCTGCAATCGCAGCCCTTGTCGCTCAGTAAATCGCAGCTGTGCTTCCGAACCTAGTAACTCAGATTAATCAAGCGAACAACAACAACAACAATGCTCTGTGTAGTTTCAAAATGTTTAATTAGGCTAAACCATTAAGTTTTCTGGGTCTCAAGGAGCAACTGCGCTCCTACAATGGTTCGAAAGTTTGGAAAGTACATTCAGACATGTGCAATGTCCGAATGAGCGTAAGGTTGAGTTTGCGTCAAGTGTTTTTGAGAAGCTTGCTATAACATGGTGGAACGGTGTGATACGTGATAGGGGTGCCGATGTGGCAATGGCACAAACGTGGGAAGAGCTTCTAGCTCTCATGATGAAAGAGTTCTGTCCCCGTCACGAGATTAGGGCTTTGGAACGAGAATTCGATGAATTGAAACAAGATGGGGGAGAACACCGTGCGTATACAGATTGTTATGAGGAGCTCAGTTTGTTGTGTCCTACTATGGTTACCCCTTTGAAGAAAGCGATTGAGAGGTATATCGATGGTTTGCCCGACACTGTACAAGACATTGTGATTGGTAGTAATCCTACCACTATTCGTCAAGCGATTGAATTGGCTGCTACTCTGACTGAGTCTCAAGTCAGAAAAGGTAAACTGACCTGCAAGGGTGATAAGAAGCAGTCGACTGATTCAGTTCAAGACAAAGGAAAGGGTAAGGGTAAGAAAGACGAGTCTTCTAGGAGGTCGAGGAAGCGAAAGGCTTCCTAGAACTTTGCAGTCACTGCGCAAAATGCTCAGAACCCACCAGCACAACCTCCTGCAAAGAAACAGTATGCTGGTACTGCACCTCACTGTGCTCGATGCAATGGTCATCATGCTGCCCAACAAGCTTGCAAGCAGTGTACTACTTGTGGTAAACTTGGGCATCTGGCCAACATTTGTCGCCTAGGTCAAAATCAAGCTGCTCAGAATCCAGCACAGGTTCAAGGAAATGCTGTTAGATTCCCACCTGGTTCGTGTTACAATTGCGGTGAGATGGGTCATTTCCGCAACAATTGTCCGAGACTTGCAAATCCGAACGCGAATGCTAATTCAAACGCTAATCCCGCTCGTGGACGAGCGTACAATTTGAACGTTAACGAGGCACGAGCTGACAATGAGGTTGTTAATGGTACGTTCCTTGTTAACCATCAACCTGCATCTATTCTTTTTTATTCTGGTGTCGATAGAAGTTTTGTTTCGTTATCTTTTGAGCCTTTGCTTGCGATACCTAGAACTGAACTAAGGAAAACTTTATCTGTTGAAATTGCTACTAGTAAACCTCTTGTACTCGATTCCGTGATTCGCGATTGTCAATTGAACCTCGATAACCGTCTTTTTCCTATTGACCTTATACCAATGCAACTTAGGAGTTTGACATTATCATTGGGATGGATTGGTTAACTAAGTTTCATGCTGAGGTGGTTTGTTACGATAAGATTGTTCGTATTCCTCTATCATTTGGCGATATTCTAAAGGTTCGTGGCGAGAAACCTTCAAAAGGTTTGAAACTCATGTCGTGTATGAAAGCCCAAAGTTATTTACGAAAAGGATATGTTGCCTTTCTGGCACATGTCACCGAGGAGAAAGGTAAGAGTAAGCGTATTCAAGATATTCCGATTGTTCGAGATTATCCAGAGGTGTTTCCTGATGAACTGCCTGGTTTGCCTCCGGTTCGTCAAGTCGAGTTCCATATTGATCTTGTACCTAATGCTAACCCGATTACGAAAGCACCTTATCGTCTTGCTCCGTCTGAGATGCAAGAGTTGTCTAAACAGCTTCAAGAGTTATCTGATAAAGGATTCATCCGACCAAGCTATGCACCTTGGGGCGCTCCTGTCCTGTTTGTGAAAAAGAAAGATGGGTCTTTTCGAATGTGTATCAATTATCGTGAGCTTAACAAGCTGATCATCAAGAATCGATATCCCCTACCACAAATAGATGATCTCTTTGATCAGCTGCAAGGTGCTACATGTTTTTCCAAGATCGATTTGCGTTCTGGGTATCATCAGCTTCGTGTACTTGAAGAAGATATTCCTAAAACTGCATTCCGCACGAGATATGATCACTACGAGTTCACTGTTATGCCTTTTGGTTTGACGAATGCCCTAGCTATCTTCATGGATTTAATGAATAGGGTCTGTAAACCTTATTTAGACGAGTTCATCATTGTGTTTATCGACGATATTCTTGTTTATTCGAAGTCTCAAGCCGATCACGAACAACACCTTCGTCTGACAATGGAACTCTTAAAGAAGGAACACTATTTGCCAAATTCTCCAAGTGTGAATTCTGGCTTAAGGAAGTTCAATTTTTGGGTCACATTATTAACGAGCAGGGTATTCATGTGGATCCTTCCAAAATTGCTGCAATTAAGGATCGGAATACACCGAAAACACCCACAAAAGTTCGTTCTTTTCTTGGTCTTGCTGGTTATTATCGACGATTTATTTCAAACTTCTCCAAGTTCTCGGTTCCACTCACTGCTTTGACTCAGAAGAATAAGCCTTTTGAGTGGGGACCTAAACAAGAAGAAGCGTTCCAAACGCTGAAACGAAAACTCTGTGACGCTCCTGTGTTATCTTTGCCCGAGGGAACCGATGATTTCGTTGTTTATTGTGACGCGTCTAATCTAGGCCTTGGTTGTGTTCTCATGCAACAAGGCAAAGTTATAGCTTATGCGTCGAGACAATTGAAAATCCACGAGAAGAACTACACGACTCATGATCTTGAGTTAGGTGCTGTGGTTTTTGCACTCAAAATTTGGAGACACTATCTTTATGGAATGAAATGTGTGGTTTTCACAGACCACAAAAGTCTCCAGCATATTCTTAATCAAAAGGAGCTGAACATGAGGCAACGACGCTGGGTTGAGCTATTGAACGATTATGATTGCGAGATTCGCTACCATCCTGGTAAGGTGAATGTCGTAGCCGATGCGCTAAGTTGAAAGGAACGAGCTAAGCTTAATTTTATTCGCACTCTATCTGATATCCAATCACGTGTCCTTCAAGCTCAACGATCATGTGTAACCAAAGGCTTTTTGAAATATGAGCAACCACTTCAACTTGAGCTTAAACTCGAAACGAAAGACGATGGGTTACTATATTTTAAGAATCGTTTGTGGATTCTGAAACAAGACGATCTCCGCACTTAAGTGATGGACGAATCTCATAAGTCTCGATATTCTATCCATCCTGGTGCTGACAAAATGTACAAGGATCTTCGTACTCAGTACTGGTGGCCTGGTATGAAGAGGGATGTTGCTTTGTACGTATCGAAATGCCTAACTTGTCTCAAAGTCAAGGCTGAACATCAACGACCATCTGGTTTGCTTGTACAACCAGAGATACCGGTATGGAAGTGGGAGAACATTGCAATGGATCTTATCACTAAGTTACCGCGCACATCTAAAGGTCAAGATGCTATTTGGGTTATCATTGACCGATTAAGAAAGTCAGCTCACTTTATACCGATTCACGAGGATCTATCTGCTGATAAACTTGCCAAGATTTATGTTGATGAGATTGTATCTCGACATGGTGTTCCTTTGGATATCATATCTGATCGTGATGCTCGATTTTCATCTCACTTTTGGAAGACCATGCAATCTTCTTTGGGAACTCAACTGAATCTAAGCACTGCTTATCATCCCCAAACAGATGGACAAACCGAGAGAACGATACAAACTTTGGAGGATATGCTTAGAGCATGCGTGATAGACTTTGGTGGTAATTGGGATTCTCATCTTCCATTGATCGAGTTCTCTTACAACAATAGTTATCATGCTAGTATCAATATGGCACCATTCGAAGCTTTATACGGTCGAAAATGTCGTTCACCTGTCTGTTGGTATGAGATTGGTGAAGCTCAGCTTACTGGACCTGAGCTCATTCTGGAAACAACAGATAAAATCAAGAAAATTCTCGATAATCTTCTGACAGCTAGAAGCCGTCAAAAGAGTTATGCGGATATGCGAAGCAAGCACTTAGAATTTCAAGTCGGAGACCGTGTCCTACTCAAGGTATCCCCTTGGAAGGGAGTGGTGAGATTTGGAAAGAAAGGAAAACTTGCACCACGATATGTTGGACCATTTAAGATTGTTGAAAGAATCGGAAAAGTTGCCTATCGACTAGAGCTACCTCCTGAACTTGGGAATATTCACCCGACTTTCCCCGTGTCCAATCTACGAAAGTGTTTAGCCGATGCTGATCTTCATATTCCACTCGACGAAATTCAAGTTGATGAAACGATGCACTTTGTCGAGAAACCTGTGGAGATATAGGACCGTGCAGTCAAACAGTTGAAGAACAAGCGAATTCGATTAGTCAAAGTTTGCTGGGAGTCCAAACGTGGCCCAGAGTTTACTTGGGAAGATGAGGACCAAATGAAAGCGAAATATCCGCAATTGTTTTCACAAGTTTCCTCTAGTTAAAATTTCGGGACGAAATTTCCTAAAGTAGGGGAGACTGTGACAACTGTGCTCTGTAAACGATGTAAAACAATGTCAATTATAAAACGATGTGTTTTGGTGTTATTGTGTGTGTATTTGTGTTTGATGATTTTACGATTTGATTCGAGTTCGATTTCAAGCTTTAAATCGCTTTCTATAAAGTTATACGCAAACTGATGAGTAAATGTAATCAGTTTAACACGACGAACACTATGGAATAGTGAAATAGGCTTAACATACCTTAAATAACCTTTACATAACTTAGAAATAAGTTTTGGATGGTTTGGTGTGTCGAAAACAAGTTTATTCGATCGCAGGGACTATTTATGTCAAACTGCGAAACTATGCAGATTTGTACAGTAACGAACATTCTGGCACTTGATCATAAGTTAAACATATCT
>JARYGA010057228.1:0-22305 GCA_030545235.1 Helianthus tuberosus | reverse complement strand
AGTCCCTCCGTAGTGGGGTGGGATATGGCTCCCCTTAACACCATTACGGGCGGCGTTATGAGTGGTCAATTTTGAATTATCACGAAAATTATCACGCCATGCCCCTTCCTCCCCCACTCGCACACATATATTTGCATACACATGTATGTATAATTGAATGAGTTATATAACTCCCTTACCACTACACTCTCTTGTGATATAATCCCCCATAAAGCCCCCTCTTACACTTTTTTTTCCACTTCTCGCATAACTCCCACCAAAGAGCTTTGTGGGACTTTATGACTAATGGTATTACAGTTAGTATTCATCTTTATGTAATCTAAATTTATATGATTATGTGTTTACTTAGAAACTAGAAGGTTGTTCGCTCGTTTTACAACTAATTTTCAATGATAAACAATTATCACCAAACTTCATAATTTTCAACTTTAAAATCAAGCCCTAGTTTCACTTGTTGATTTCTTGTAACTAACCATTTGAACACACTAAACTTTAACTAAAACAACAAAATCAGCCACCTAAAGTTTCAAAAAACAACTAAAATTTCAAACTTTTTTAACAATTTTATTTCTCCTAAAATCCAAATAAAACAAGAAAACAACAAAATAATCGAACCATACCCCCAAAGGGTGATAAAGATGTTGTTTTCGTGAGTTTGGTGGCCGTAATTTACTATTCTCGAGCGAAATCCGAAGTTGTTATCGCCTGATGAAGACTTGTTGTGCGTTGCTGTTGGTGTCGTGGGTCTGGGATCACAAAACAAAGAGTGGAACGAGAGAAAGGGAAAGGAAAGGGCGGTGGGTTAGGCTATTATATTTTAGTTCAAATTAGATTATTAGATTGGGTTAGGCTTGGGTTATGGAGTGTTTATTGGGCTAAAGGCTAAGAGAAAGTTAATTGGGTTAAGTGAAAGTTAATTACATTGTATTTAAAAAAATCAGTGTTTACATAATTTTTTAAATAAATTAATAAGATTTTTTTCCTAAGGGGGGCGGTCGAAAATTTTCAAGGGGTGCGGACAAAAATTTTCAAGGGGTGCGGTCAGGATTTTAGCGGGAATTTAGCACTAAAAATTATTTTTCAATGGGTGCGCCTGCCCACCTTAGAGAATAGGTAAGTACGCCCCTGATTTTGCATTGTTAGGTTTGAATTTCCAGGAATGTAAATAAGTTTTTTATAACATTTATATTTAAGTCTCTATGAATTTTGAATAGAATTTTTTAAATCAACAAGCTTGACTATGTTTTGGAAAGTTAAATCTTAATCAAATTTGAATTTGTAATGGATGCAGTGATTTACAACTATTGTAACATCAATAAACTAAAACCTCACTCATCATTATCATCAACTTTATTTCTTAACTAGTTTTGAGTCGCCCGCGTTGCGGGGCGAGGCGTAAAACTTTGCTACTAGCAGTTGGGAGCAGCACGGAATGACCAAAACTGGGAAAACATAAAGGAAAAAATAACAGCAAGTAATTCACGTGACGCAAAACGTAGACGAACTCATATTTATACTGACACGTAGTACAAAATCGAAGGATTAAAAAGTTTTTAGAAAATGGGGCAACAAAAATTAGAACTTGGAAACTTAACTAAGAGTAACCAAAAAAAGGAAAAGAAAAAATTACCAAACTAAGGGTGTACGGTGTGGGAGTCGGTAACACGCGGCAAAAGAGTTTGCCGATCGGCAAACACCGGCGCCGATGTTTTGGCGACGCGGCAAACTAAAGAAATCGGGGACCGCATGCCGAATCGGGAATCAAACTTTTTGACCCTTTTTTTGTCCTCAATGGTAATAATTCAAAGAAAAAAAAATTATTTTTTGTTTTAAAAATTTACACCATAAATACTACCCCCAAATACACTTAACTTTCATTCTGATCCTATTTTACGTTTCAATATACAACACTTTCAAATATTTTGAAAAAAATGGAAGGCTCAAAGAAGGGTGAAGGCAAGAAGAAAATGGTTGGGTCCGGTTCAAAGTCGAGGGCTCAAGATAAACGTGGTTCGGGTGGTACTAGTGTCCCGTTTAATCCGCAACTTGGGTTTGCGAATCAAACCCAACCTCCATTTTATTTTAACCAACCCATGCATCAACCTTTCGGTTATGATACCCAACCCACCCAAAATTGGATGCAATACGGTCCGAGGATGACTCAACCCGGTTATTATGATTACTCCCCAGAAGCACAAAATGCTTTTGACCCGTTTGCTTTTCAAAACCCAATGTCACAATCACCGAGAGACGTACAACATGGCGCCGATGAGGAGTTCGTGCCGGAAACCCAAGAAGTTGCGTTAGATGATGATGATGAAGATGTTGCGGATGAATCAGAAAGAAAAGGAAAAGCCAAACGGGAAAATTGGTCGCCTAGACAAGAAGAGGCGTTGGCAAAGGCTTTTGTTCATTGCACTTTGAATAAAAAGAAAGGCAATCAACAAAAGAATGATGGGTTTTGGAAGAAAGTTCTAAACCACTACAATGAAACGATCGGAGGAAGTAATCGAACCCACCACCAAGTTCGCTCAAAATGGATGACGATGCAAACAAAAATTAACACATTCAACGGGGGATATCATCAAGCGGTATTTTTTTATACGGTTTATTTTTTAACGAAATATTATTTTTTTTAACGAAATATTATTTTAGGATCGTTTACGTCCTAGCGGGAGTGACGATGCTTATGTAATGAAGCAAGCGCTAAAGGATTGCAAAAGCAAAGAACATATTGATTTCGCTCATGTTGCGGCTTGGGAGGTTCTTAGAACAAATCAAAAGTGGTCTCTGGTACCTTTGATGAATGAAGAAAGCTCCGGCTCGGGTCGAAAAAGAAAGTCTTCGGATTCGGGAAATTATACACGAGGATCACCGAATGTCGAAATCTCGAGCGGATTCGAAAAACAAAGTCTTCCCGACATAAACGAGGATCCTTCACCACCACCAAGACGACAAACGAGGAAGGAGAAAAAGGACAAAGGGCCGTCTTCAAGAACCGAAGATCCAAGAGATATAACACACAAATTCGAAGAGTACAAGGCCATGAAAAAAGAGATAATGGAAATTAAACTTGTACGAGAGGAAAAATACTTGACCTTGGCGGATGAGCAACGAGAGGCGTTGCGAGCTACAATGTTCGACAAGGACTTGGAGACGTATAATCGGCCTACCGACAATGTTCACCCTGCTATGTTGGCAATCACACTGGCTAGAAAACGTGAGATCGCAAAAAAATATGGATGGCCTTGTGATTTTTAGTTATTTTTTAAAGTTAGATTTTATTTAAAATGTAATGTTTTATTTTTATTTAAGATGTAATACTTTATTTTTATTTAAAATGTAATGCTTTATTTTTTATTTTATAAAAAGTCTATGTTTTTTCCATTTTATCTTAAATTTAAAAAAAAACAGAAAATAAAAAAAATAGTTTGCCACTCAGCAAGTGTTTAAACCATTGCCAACACTTTTCAGCAAAGTTTAAACACTTTTGACTGATTGACATGGCGCGCTCTGATTGGTCGGTTTTTTAGTTTGTCACTCCAAAGTGTTTAACCACTCTCTACACCCTAAAAGATGCTAGTTGGTAAGGGTGTTTGGTTAAAAAAGTCTTGATGGCAGAATTGAAATAACATGTCTTCTCTTCATTGTTTAATTCATATACTGTAGATAAGAACATTCACTAAATATTATATATAGTAATAATGGAAGGACGCTCATAATCTTAATTGGTGAGAACTTACCAATTGCACACCTCTTATTTGCTTTCTCTCTCAACCGTCACTTACCAACACACGTAACGTATGGTTCATCTTTGTGTGGGTGAACCTAACCTTTCCACTTTATCATTTAGGCTCATCAATCATTTATACTTCATTTATTACACCCAAGGTTGGAGAACTCGTTAGTGCTAGTCGGCTGGTGAGGTGGGCACTAGCGACTACTCGGGATTACTCAGAATTAATCGGGATTAATCGGATCGGGTTTTTTATATGTAATTTTCACTTTTATGTATACATATACACTTTTATAGGTAAAAACTTTAAGTAGCTAGGTTTTAACTCTTACTCAACTTATTTTTTTAAATATACAAGATTAATTGTTGGAATTTTCATGGTTTGGTTGAAAACTGGCCGGAATTTAGAGGTTTTGGCCGGAATATACAAGTTTTTTGCCGGAATTTGGCCGGAATCACTGATTTTTTGCCGGCCGACTAGGTCCAACTAGGCCCGACTAGGCCGATTAGGTCCGACTAGGCCCGACTAGCAATTAATGGACTGATTAACGAAAACTTACTCAGTTACTGGCCGACTAACGATTAATCGCCGACTAGTCGCCGCTTAGTCACAATTTTTACAACCCTAATTACACCTTAGTCACTAGATTTAACTTTCTTTAACTTAACAATGAAGTTACATCATATGGTTTCCAGCCTAGCAACATCAAGTTTAAATAATGTTTCTACACAAGTGATTGAGTGTTCTATATCATGAATATAGATGTAGTTTTTTTTTAAATAATGTTCCTACACAAGTGATTGAGAGTTCTATATCATGAATATAGATGTAGATTTAGAAGTAGGTTTAGTACGTGAATATGAGTATGTGAGTCAAGCGTTAAAATAAGACAAGGAAATGTACTCAATCCATATTACAACTTCTAATATATGTAAGATTTCTCTTTATTGATCTATAATAAAATATTCGATAAAATCACATTTTAGGTTTTTAACACATAAAAATTAAAGAAAAAACGAAAGATATACATTACATGTTATGATAACAATAAGTTTATACTAGAATACTTGACAAGCGGTGGATGTCGTGTTCATCGTCACGTTTTTCACAACACTAAAATTGTAATTTCTTTAAATTCTTATACATGAATCAAGTTTTCATGAAAAACCTTTATGAAATCACTAACAACTATGGTAAAATAATTTATATCGTATTCACATTTTCTATTAAATTATATAAAAAAATTTAGAGATTTATAACTTTCTACTCAAAATACAAAATACAAAATATGAATTAAAATCAAATTTGTTTTATTAAATTCTTTGATGACCTAAGAGTAGACGGGGCATAACCCGCTAAAACTCTCCCAACAACCAATCATTGTTGTACACCTCGCCTCTCCGCTTTCAACCCGACAAAACCCGCAGGTACCGGCGTCTATGTTCCCAACCTACCCGTCCCCTGCGCTATTTTCCAAGCAAACACACACCATCCTCACCTCCATTATTCGAAAACTCATGCTCGTATCCCCAACTCGCAAACAATACCCGTGACATCATCCTACGTGATGAATCATGCCAGTGGGTACCCGAGGGTGCACCACATATATTTTTTTTAGGGAAAATCACGAAAATAGCTAAGTCAACGCTGTTTTTTCAATTTTGGCCAACTGAAACGGCTCCCCAAGCCTTTACACGAATTCCGACACGGCTCAAGACAAAAGTTAAGAGCTTTCCTCAAAGACCAGTCAGGTTTTGACACGTGTACTGCTGTCATCTATCATGTTCCCTCACTCCTCTATCCACTACACAAGTTAACTGTCAAGCATCACTTGTCACCTTTCTCTCTCCTCTTTCTCTCTCTCGAAAACAGAAACACGAAACACTGATCTCACCGATCACCACCACCCTGTAACCAACCACCTCCCTCACCGAGCACCACCACAAATAACGACCACCATGAATCACCACCGCCATCACTCTTCACCGAGCACCACCACCCTGCAACTAACCACAACCCTCACCGAGCACCACCGTAAACCACCACCACCACCCTCACCGAGCACCACCACCGTAAACCACCATCACCCTCACCGACCACTACCACCGTAAACCACCATCAACTTCCTCATTTCAAAAAAATGATGGAACTGTACCAAAAAATTGATGGAACTTCCTCATTTTGCCAACGCCTTTAATATGTGAAACTTATCACAAAAATTGATGTTTCAATGGTTCTGCAGATATCAGAAATTTTCAACCTCAACTTCCATTAATTTTATTATAAACTTATCACAAAAATTGATGGAATCTATAACAGGCCAAGCAATTTCAGCTACCAAAGAGACCGGCGGCTGGTGATTGTGAGCGGCAAAGGGAACCAAATCTACGCCGCCGGGGGCGGTGGGAGGTCGCCGGAGTATGGGCCGAGGGTGTCGACGTCGTCAGCGAAGCCGTGGGTGGGTTTAATGATCCGGATAACCGCAGGATTTCGGCTAAACTGTTGCCTTTGCTCATGTTGTGTGTGTGGATATGGATGGAACGGTGGAGAAGGTTGAAGAATAGGGAGTGGGAGGGGTCTGTTCAAATAGGAGAGAGAGAGAGAAAGAGGAAAGAGATGACATGTTTGCATTTATGATGACAAAATTGGACCACTGCCACATTTGTCCGATGACAAAATAAAAAAAGAAAAAAAAAAGGAGAGAGAAAGGGTGTCGCCACGTGTCAAAAGCTGAGTGGTTGTTGTGGAAAGCCCTTTTATGCCGTGTCAGAATTCTTGAAACGGCTTGTGGAGCCGTGTCAACTCGCTATTTTTGAAAAGTTGACTAGTCAATGGCTATTTTCGTGATTACCCCATTTTTTTATGTGACCGTCTCAGTTTAAGGGATTGACGTGTTTTAATGAAATTTACTTTAAAAAAAATCAGTTATTATTTCACAACACAACACACACAACATTCCAAAATAACCCCCCAAAATGCAACTGTCTTCATTTCAAACGTTTGCATCCTATTCAACCCAATAATAACTACTCCTCTTCCCCTTGATCCTTCCGTTTCAATTCGATGCTCTCAATAATAATGTCAGACAGATCATTTCACCACAAATATAATCTCAAATGATCACCGAAACGAGCATCGCCGTCATGGTGGGAGGTGGAAGTGAGCATCGCCGCTTCTTGTTTCGTCATTGCTGCTTACTGGTTCTTCACGTACGACGGTGACGGTGGTGGTGGTGGTTCTGGTGTTTGATAGTTCGGCTAGTGGTGTAGCTGATGGTGTTGACGATAGAGAGAAGGTATGTTTGTGGTGGTTTTGGAATGATAATTAATAGATATTGTTGTTATGATAGTGATTGTGGTAGTTTATACTGTGATGTTTTTTAGAAAATAAAAAATAAAAAAATGTGATTGGTTTCGGTTGGTGCCCTAATTTGTGTGGGAGAGTGTGTTGATTGGGATTGTGATTTGTGCAGTTTGTTTGTGATCGTTGGAATTGTAGAAAAGTTTGAGATTTGGTGTTTACACCATACGAGCAGCGGTATGGTTGAAACGGTGTGGCAGGCGGCGACAGCCCTCGACGATTCCAAGCCGAGCCCAATACCGTGAAGCCTAAGGGGAAAGTGGTCATACAGGTCATATGATTGGGCGAAAATTGTCATACGGGGCCTATAGTTGTCAATAGCGAACATCAGTCAATAGCGGCAAGCTACCTATATCACTAGATGCTACGTAGCGATAGCAACGAAATAGCGCCCACAATATCATGTTTAGCGATAAAGTAGAAAAAAAAAGAAAAATACTTGTTATCGAGCAATGGAGATGAGGAAAATACATGTCATAAGAACAAACCTGAGTTATCGAGCAGTGGAGATGAGAATAAAAAATGAAAAAAAAAATAGAAAAAGAGCGACATATGAACTATACGTTGCTCTATAGCCGCTATTGACAACTATGATGGGCCAAATCATAGGGCATGTATGATGTTTGACTAACAAAGAAATGACCGATGTGACAAATGGCAAAGTGCTCGGATGACCATTTTTTGCCCTATCATACTGTCTGTTTGATGTGACAGTCTCTGGTGTGCAGACTTGATTCGACATCATACAGTGTATGACGTGACAAGCAAAGATGGTATACACTATTGGGGTGGTGTTTGTATAGGAGGACCTTTTTTTTGTCAAAATTCGTAAAAAAGTAGAATTTAGCAACTGATAGGTTGATATATCTCTCTTTACTGGAGCAGAGAGAATATGGACTTAGGGTTGTGTTTTAATGGGTTCAATCTGACCTCTAAGAGAAGTCAACGGTTGACTTTTTGGTGTTCGTTTTGTTACCGTTACCTTTCATCTTTTAGATTTGAAAAGAATTGTTTTGATTGTTAAGGAAGCAATGATGGATTACATATGAATATAACTTGAATCTCTGCTATAATTTTGTAGATGGATCAATTGAAGGGTGATCCTCATGGTGGCTCTGCGTATATTATAAAGGTATTTCCAAACGAACTGGTCTTGTATTTGTTCTAGAGTTAGTGTGTTATCTGTCTTTTCGTTTCTTTCAAACGATAAATTTATCACATTATTGTATATTGATATTGCATTGATGTGTGCCATAAACCCAGATTTTATGACTAAACAGAATTAAAGCTTTTGTTATATCTTTTACGGTTTTGTACATAACTATTCTGTCCTAAACAGTGACGTATATTTCATCTTTATTCAAACATGGTTGTTCGAATCAAATAACGAATTCACCAATCTGAGTTGCCTTTTTATACTTTGCGGTTTAATTTTGAGCATATTATTGTCTTGAGAAGCGAAGATGGTTTCTTATTTTATTTTATTTTATTTCTGAGTAGTGGCATGGTATTTATACTTTGTAGGTGGAACTGTTAGCAGCGAAGAATCTTATTGTTGCGAATGGAATGTCGGATCCTTATGCAATCATCACTTGTGGTTCAGAAAAGCGGTTTAGGTAATTGATAGTATAAATTGTTTTTGTGGTTCTGTGTTATGTTCAAATTACTTGAAGATTTAGTAAATTTCCATTAAGCTGCAACTAGACATTATAATCCTATGGGTTGCTTATGTCAGATAATATGGTTATATTTATTTATGTTTATTCTGCAGCTCAATGGTTCCTGGTTCAAGAAATCCGATGTGGGGAGAGGAGTTCGATTTTTCTGTGGATGAACTGCCAGTAAAGGTACATATTGACCATTTTGGATATAGACAAATAAAAATAGATCCAGCAATTAAATTATTGTTTTCCATATTTTGGATGTAAACCCTTTAATAATTAAGGATACTTAAAGAAAGCATGTGGTTTTCTGTAGTTAGGTTTTCATATTTATGACTATTCTTTATTGGACAGATTAATGTGTCGATATATGATTGGGATATAATTTGGAAAAGCGCCGTTCTTGGCTCGGTGACAATTCCCGTTGAAAGTGAAGGTCAAACTGGTGCACTATGGTATCCCTTGAGTAGTTCTCCAGGGCAGGTTAATTTTAATCTTGATATTAATCTTAACATTAGTCGTGCGTTATACCGATTGATTAAAGTTGTTTAACACACTGCTATTTCTTTCAGGTTTGTCTCCAAATTAGAACAACTAATCTCGCCACGAACACTTCCAGGTAGCGTTTTCTTGTATGTTTTGTCAACTCTGGGGATTTAAATTGTATTTTGGTTTGCTGTAATGTTTGGTTGGTTAACTAACTGTTATCCAGCCTTGCTTTTTTTCTATGGTGATTAATTAAGGATTTTGTTGGCCTTTCAAAAAAAATGACAAGGTTGTATGCTTCTAATAATACACTTCGGATGACTTATGATGTATTTGGCCTGCTTCCTTTTTTAGCTAAATATTTGGATTTTACTTGTTTGATCAATTTAAACATGAAACATAATCCTTATCGACCCATTCATACGTAAATGGGTCGAAATTGTTACATCTGGTAAAAGCATAAAGATGCAGCTCCAATAGTGCAACTATATGTTTGCAGATTGTTGAACACAGCTATTCATGTGCAATGGAGAGATCATTCTTGTATCACGGTCGTATGTATGTTTTAGCTTGGCATATATGCTTCCACTCTAATGTCTTCTCCAAACAAATGAAGGTTAGTATTGCTAGTCTTTGTTAGCTCTGATTAAGCATTGGTTATATATTGACCGTGTATCTTCTCTCCATTTTGCAGGTGATAATTCCTTTTGGTGACATAGTTGAGGTTTGTAGTCTTTCGTGGGGTTTGATTTTAGTATTTAATAATATCAAAACATGTAACAATAATGCCTTTTCTTTTCAGATACGAAGGAGCCAACATGCGGTCATTAATCCTGCTGTAACAATAGTTCTTCGACTGGGTGCTGGTGGACACGGTGCTCCTCCTTTACGCAGTCAAGATGGACAGTTTCAATAGCTATATATACACATATATACATGTATATATAATGTATAAAATTCGTTATTGGCTCATTGCTTACCGAATTATTTTAATTACAGGTAGAGTTAGATACATGTTTGCTTCATTTTGGAACAGAAATCATGCAATAAGGACTTTACAACGTGCTGCTAAGAACTACCATTCAATGATTGAAGCTGAGAAGAAGGTATATCTTGTTAATCCTCGGATTAGTTGTATTATTTTGGCTCATTTTGTAGAAGTTGCAGTTTCGACCCATTTACTTAGAAACTGGCCGATTTGGGTTCAGTTATATCTGTATCGCGTCAAATGGGCCAAATCAAAAGTTTAGCTTAAAAGGAAATGGGTCAAACTAGTCAAAAGTCATGGTTTCCTTTTTAGTAAATACAACCGTCAATTGCTTTATTAATAAACCCAGATTATTGGTTATTATAATAACTTTTCTATGAAGTTATTATGGTGTCAATCCGACCCACACTAAATAATGACCATTTAGGGATGACATGGGCTGCAAACGAACCGAACGAACACGAAGAAGACCTTGTTTGTGCTCGTTAATGAAATATATGCGTTCACGAGCTGTTCATGAACACTTATCGAATAAGATTTTCTGTTCGTGTTCGTTCGTTAACGAAATGAACGTGTTCATGTTCGTTTAGGTAACGAACGTTCATGAACACAAACGGACAGAAACTAATGTTCATGAACACAAACAAACGAACACAAACAAGCGTTCATGAACATAATATATAAATTAAATATTTTATTTGTCAAAATTTTAAAGTATTTGAATAAATAGAAAAATTAAAAACGCTAACGAACTATCGAACTCAAACGAACACGTCACCGAACGCACATAAATGAATGAACGCAACCTCTGTACGTGTTCATTCATTTAACTAAACGAATGAAATTTCTTGTTCGTGTTCGTTCATTTATTAAACGAACGAACTTCCCGCCGAAAAGTTCACGAACTGTTCGCTGAACGTTCGGTTCATTTGCAGCCATAGGGATGGGTGATGATATAGTTTGATTGACATGCATTTACAATGTATATAGGATCAACAACACTCAGAATTACGCGCAAGCAGTACTAATTCACAAAAAGCCCGTGAAGGTTTTAGAAGAAAGCGTGCCAAAAAACAAGACCCGTTTGTTCAAGAAGATGTTCCCACTGGCATATACAATGTACAGAACTACTCATTACTCTCACTATTAAACTCCAATTGTAATCATATTCTTTGAATTTTTTTAACATTTACTCAGGATGTTTTTTCAAGTACTGCTGAACAATTTTTTGACTTGCTATTGAGTGATGGTTCAAATTTCACAAACGATTACCGTACATCCCGGAAGGATATCAATCTTAATGTAAGCATTATACTTCGTAACCTTCGTATTTTAGTTTTTTAAGTTTTGTAATTTACGTTTTTGATCATGTAGATAGGTCAGTGGCATTCGGCTGATGAATACGATGGTCAAGTGAGAGAAATTACGTTTAGATGCCTTTGTAATAGTCCTGTGTATCCTCCCGACACAGCTATGACAGAGTGGTAGCATTCTCTGCTGTCCGCTGACAAAAAAACTCTGGTGAGTAGCTATATATTATATAGGGTCCGGTTAATGTACCGAACGCCCCGCTTGCGGTATGCGCATATAATGTATATATGTGTGGGCCATCGGGGGGCAAAAGTGAAAGTGCACTAACTTTAACGTTATTTTACTGATTTCGTGAAAATAACGTTAAAAGTTGAGTACGGTTAATCATGCATCATGTGGTGGCGTTGATAGCTGAAAGACAAAAGGGTACATGCTCTAATCGGTCTTTGTCCCGATTGCGAGTGTTATGTGCCTTATGTCCAAGGCTTGATGCAAAACTACTATCGAGCCGGGGGTCTCACTGGAAGCAGCCTCTCTATACCTACGGGGTAGAGGTAAGGCTGTCTACATCTTACCCTCCTCAGACCCTATCTTTGCTTTGCTATTGATGGGATTTACTGAGTATGATGATGATGATGATGAGGAGGAGGAGGAGGAGGATTAATGTACAAAAGGCTCTTAACGTGCGACGGTATGCGACCACCAATATAACGCGCGTAGCCTATGCGTAATTATGCAAATAACGTGCGTAATTAGGGTTTAACCCAACCCATGCGTAATTATGCAAATAACGGGCGTAATTAGGGTTTAACCCAACCCATGCGTAATTATGCAAATAACGGGCGTAAATATGTATTATAACGTGCGTAATTATGCAAAGTTAATTATTATTGTGCCACTGCGTTCAATTGAATGCCTAGATTAGATCAAATGTACCGTTGAGATGCCCGCGTACGCATCGCATGTTAAGGCGGTCTTGTATTTTAAACTCTCTCTCTCTCTCTCTCTCTATATATATATATATATATATGTTCAGAATTATGTTTTCATTAGCACCTATGTGGGTTTATTTCACTTTTTGTACTGATTTCTGGTTTGACTTTATTCTTCATTGGCACCTTATTGTTATTGTTATTTTCCTGTATAGGTATTTGAGACCGTACAACAGGCGCATGATGTTCCATTTAGATCATACTTTGAGGTATCTTTCAGCATCATCTGTCATTTAATGCTTTTTTTGTTTGTAGTATTTAGCAGGCTTGTGTGTGTGTATAAAGATGTACATTATGGTAGCATATTGGTATGTCACTTCTGTGTACTGTAGCATATAGGGTATGTTTGGCAAAAGTAGCTGGTGGCCGGTAGCTGGTAGCTAGTAGCTGTAGCTTTTTAGATATGTTTGGTGTTTGGCAGAGTAGTTGGAGTTTTTAATAAAATGTATAAAATGACCAAAATGAACATAACTAAAAATTTAAAAAGTTTGTGCATTAAAAAGTTTATTATCTTTAGAGGTTAAAATAGTCATTTTTTTCCCTAAAAGCTTGTAGCTCCTTCTAAACGCTACTAGTAGGAGCGTTCAACCAAAAGCTTCAAGCTCCTGACCTAAAAGCTTCAAGCTCCTTCAACCAAACAAGGCTTTTTATTGAGTATGAGCTTTTTCTTAAAAGCTTAAAGCTAGAAGCTTCTAAAAGCCCCTAAAAGCTCCATGCCAAACATACCCATAGTGGCACAATCGTAATTTGTCTATAGGTAAGATCTCACACTGATTTTGGCTACATAATAATCTTGTTAACTCTTTGAAAAGCAATGTTCTAGCCTAATTTGTATTTTAATTGCACAGCGATATATGTTCTTGTCTCCTTGTTAATGTAATAAACAAGTTTTGGACGTATAAATTATAATTTGTGGTACCATTTAAAGTCAACACTCGTATTTTTTTTCTTTTTTCGTCTACTAAACCGTAGTTCACAATTTGTGTTGCTTTAGGTGCACTGTAGATGGGTTGTTGTGACTACATCTGAATCTTCATGCACTATTGATGTTAAAGTCGGTAAGCGCCATTCTATATACTGATTATACAGGATAATCTCGTCTGGTCCATTTAGTGACCCCGTTCTCACATCAGGCAAATGGGACCCACTAAATGGCTGGGTCAGACAATGGGTCAAAAGGGATATACGGGTCAAAAGAGCTTGGAATGGATTGACCCATGACATGGTTTGTCCACAAAAATAGCTTTTCACAAACATATACCCTTTGTTGAGGTATCGTTCAGAAGTAAATGGATTAAAATCGCCACCACTGACTCATTGTAACAAGCATATACCCTTTGTTGGCTGTGTATGAAATTTTTACAGGCGTGCATTTCAAAAAATGGTGCGTAATGCAATCTAAAATAAAGTCGGGTGCCGTCAGTGAGGTATGACCCGACTCTTATGTACAGACATTTAGCTATCCATCATCTACTAGAATAGAGTTAATCTAACTAACCGTATTTATAATGCAGTATAAGAAAGAAGTGGAACTCATGCTAGACGTGGCTTGTTCGTGTATCAACTCCAACACGGTCAATGATGCGACGACACAACCTGTTCCTTCCACATAATACGTGTAACCTCGTCATACACAAAATGTTTTGATTTTAAACATCTTTCAGACTTTTTTATATATAGTTTTTTTTTGTTTACAAAAGAGCCCGTTTCCGTCAAGCAAGTATCGTGTCGTTTAAATGTTGTATGTAGTTGGCGTTTGTAATCTTTATGCGATTGACATTCTTTTATATGAGTCCTAATAGCATGTCGACTTTGTCTAGTGATTTGTTCCCATAGGTGTTATGAGTCGTTTACTTATGGATAAGCTAATGCGGGTTATGTGTTACCTTTTAACACTTGGGATGGTTTAAATAACATAATTTTGTACCGATGGGGTGATGGTCCATTGGCAAAGGCAAAGCCTTTAAAACACATAGGTTGGGAAGGGGAAGGTCTTGGGTTCAAATCCTACATACGACAAGGATTAAAGAAATTAACCGTTAAAAAAAACCTAATTTTGTAAATTAGGAATATGAGTTTGAAAATTAGGAACATGTGGTCGTTTTTATAGTGGAAAGTTGTATTGTAATAAATATGTATCTCTCTAACTACATTTAGCTTCTTTTTTGTTTCTTTTGATTTGATAAAGATCAATAACATAATAAAAAAGAATGAAAAATAAAATAATAAAAAAATAAAAAAATAAATTAGAAAAGTTTTGTTGACAAGTGTTTTTTATTAAAGTTTCTTATATATTTAAGTTTTCTTATTCCCTTATATAATAAAATTTTAATTTGAGTTAGTTAATAAAATTTTAGAAAAATGTATGGAATAAAAGTGATGTAATAAAGTATACAAGAAAAAGAAAAAAAAGTATAAAATTATCCGTGATGTAATAAAGTATATAAGAAAAAGAAAAAAAAAGAGTATAAACATTATCTGTTTTATCTTTTAACAGAAAAGAAAATTCGTGGTTCTTCAAGATATTAATACATATAGAGGCCGGTTATTGTACAATATGCCTTATCGTACGATGCGTATGAGATTGCCTTACAACATACGAAATTTTCTTTACAACATGCGATTTCCCTTTTTCTTCATTTTTTTGGTACATGCGATTTTCGTTTGTACATGCGATTTCCCATATTTTAACGTACATGCGATTTTATTTTTTTTAATTTTGTATATGTGATTTCCCTATTTTAATGTACATGCGATTTTATTTTTTTAAATCATAACGTGCGGTTTTGTCATCGCGTATGCTTCGTACGTTAAGACATATTGTACGATACACCTTTTCAACACACATGTATATATATATTTTTAAAAAGTTAACATAAATTTTGATACTGGTTTGTGGAAAAGACGGCATCCCTTAAAACTTTTTTTTTTTTTGAAAAGAGAACTTCATTAAAACAAATCGACCAAACCCCCAAACGGGGGCCAAACAGGAGAGGAACTACATATTCACAAAACTACACCAATCAACCCAAGATATGTTCCTAACTTCATTTCTATTACAAATCCAAAGGAACCCAATCACTTTAATATAGCTGAAGATATCGGCCACCTTGACCTGTTTATTCTCGAACCTGAGTTTGTTCCGAGCCCGCCAAAGGCACCAACAAACCACTCTCACTATCTGTCACACCCCAACCGATGGCGGAAACATCGGGGTGCGACACTGAGCGAAACAGATTGTCCAGAAGAATCCATAACAACTATTTTTACCAAATATTTAACGTTACGTCCCATACCATACCATAACATATAAAGTAAAACAGTTATTACAGACATAGTGTTCTCAAAGACAAATAAATTGTTTCGACAACTCAGAATTTAATGTGACGTTTCTAGACCTCCTAACTTGATTCCATGGCATCCAGCAATTAAAGCAAGCATCATAAACACATGTCACATACGTTAAAATAAAAGTCAATACACATAGTGTAAAGGTGAGCATACAAGTTTAATAGTATAATAGTAGCGAAAGCGATTTACGCATAACCAACATGTAACACGTAGAAATGTGAAGCATGTAAGCTATCGATAATGAAATATGCAAAGACATGACTGCGAGTTGTAGAATGCGCAACACATATCACCACTGTGACACGTGAAGAAATACCCTTAACAACCCCTGTCCACGACAGGTGCTGAGTCCAAACTATAGTACTATCGTTGCTAAGGTGTCAGGCAACAATCACTGTGTAAACATAACATACAAGCATTCATCGAATATCACATATAACATGCGAGAGCGGTTAGCGTATAAAACGTGTTTGCGTTATGTGATCGATGTGATTTGATATAAGTAACGTATGTAACACCCAAAAGTGCGTAAACCAAAAAGGGATCGAGTATACTCACAGCTGTTGGTCGCTACTAAACACGAACTGTATTGGATTGAAGGGAGCGCTTAGAGTTAGCCTGATCACAGTACGACAATATAAGCGTTGAACGGTGCGTTAACCAGCGTGTCGGAGTGACGTGGGTCGGATAGTGATCCGATCGGATGACCATTCAGTCGGAGGGTCATTCGTTTGGGGAGGATGTGTTTGTGTATTGCTTGAACTTTGAAGTTTTCGTTGTAGCATTTTGTAAAACGAGAAGTGTTTCTACATATCAGGTTATCCGGTCTGATGGTCATCCAGACGGATGACCATTCGGTCGGATGGCCTTTCGTTTGAAACTGATATTCTTTGAAGTTTTGTGAAAGTTGTTTAAGTGTTTGAAACTACGAGTCACCTGGATGAATAGTCGTTCGATCGGATGGTGGTCCGATCGGACGGCTATCCGTTCGAGCAACCAGTTTCGTTTAAAACTTGTAAGATTTGTTAAGTTGTAAAGTTGGTGATTTTGACAGAGACGTTACGACGGCGTGTTAAACAACGGAAACCACATCAAGACCAACTCATCCGGTCGGACGGGAATCACCCCGTTCGATCCGAACCAGCTGTTCATGACGGTGTTTCATGTTCAACCCGTGAATCGGTTGTCTCTCCGATAGTAATCCGTTTTCAGCTCGGTTCTCTACCAGAGAATGAGTACAACACCCGAATGAGTCCAGATTCTAACGGCTTTGAGTGAAAAGTGAAGAATGTTTGAAGAAAAGTTTGAAACACTTGAAAGATGTTTAGATTTATGTAGGATTGTTTTGAGACCCAAACGAGTCGATCAGAAGAGGTCTTCACCAATACAAAAGGCGGAAACAGATGTATCGGTGTTATTTCAGCTGAATTGCATGGGAAATCACTTTAAACTGTCTTTTGATTGATATTAGATCGTTTACAATGCTGTAGACACTTCGGCAGAGCTTCGCTACCGGAATCAGAATTGTTCCAAATGAAATGGCACGATGGGTATTTATAGGCAAGGTAATTTCGTGCGAAACTACTCATGCGAAATACTAATTTTGCACGAAATAGCCAAAACGAAATTAACCTTCACACGAAATCATATTTCGTGCGAAATTACCGTTTAATTTCGTACGAAATTACACATGTGTAATTTCGTGCGAAATACCTATAAACACTATTTTCTCATCTTGCGTGCCCTGTTTTATCTAATACAATACAAGACTCGATACAAGACGAAGTCGACAGACGGATGCACCAACAGACTCCCCCTTGGATGTTGACGAAGTCTTCGGTGTCGAGTCTTCGGTTGTCAAACCTTCAGTCTTTATCAGTCTTCATGCTCTCTCCAAAGATTCTCCATTGTAAGCATCCTCAATCAATCTCTATCTTCTCTTCTTCTCCAGGATCTCGACCTGGCTTTACATCTCTTGATCAGGTCTCTTGATTCCTTAAGATCATCATCAGCATCAACAGCTTACATCTTCAGACTCCCTCTTGATGTCATCAGACTCCCCCTTTCGATAAACTGGGATCACAGTCTGGAATTCACTTTTCACAGGTTCTAAGATCGTAACCTGGCTTTTCTTCAAACTTCATTCCTGCACAATCTCTACCTCAAACATAAGTTTCACAAATTTAAGATATTGATAAAATAATATCATTTGCAGGTATTTTTCCAGAATGATTTATCATATAAAACTTCTGATGACTACTTGTAGAAACTACATTTTTCGAATCACAAACACTCTCCCAAACTTGTTCATCATGTTTAGCACTTGGAATTTTGAAAATCAGCTCTTCAACATCAGTTGTCGAAAATCTTTTTGAATTTTTCAAAATTTTATGCTAAAACACACTAAAAACTTTTTGGAATTTTGCTTTTAAAGAAATGCAGTAAAGAAATATTTACAAATAATATTTTTGTGAGTTTGTGTAAGAGGATCATATCAGTTTCTGAGACAAATCACCAACACCGTTAAGCTATAAACATTTCAAGCTCTAAACGATTCACGTTGATTGACGATATATTTGTCCACTTAAACTCAATCTAAAAACTTTCGAAATGCTTACCGATACGTTAAGGTATATTAATTTTGCACTAAAATCTTATGGACCCCACGATCTCAGCATATCCCCTCATCATGCAATACACTGACTCAAGTAATTCCTTTAAACTTTCATCAACTGTGATTTGTGCGAAAAACAAAATAGAATGTTTAAACATTAACAATCAGGTCGATACTTCCGTATACGCAGAGAAAGCCCAATGTTTAAACAAAATAAGAAATAAAAACAAGTTGAAGCTGTTTAGGCTTTAACCACCAGGTCGATACTCCCGTATACGCAGAGGTGATCCAAAGCTTAAACGAAACACCAAAGAAAATAAAGCAGAACGTTTAGACAATAACATCTAGGTCGATACTCACGTATACGCAGAGGATGTCCAATGCTTAAACAAAATAAAGAAATAAAACAAGTTTAAATCTTTGCAAAATGAAAACACAAAATCACAGTGACTTTTCAGCAAAGTTGTGAAAGTTCACAAACTTAACCAGTTTTATGTCTTTCGACAATCAGCGATTACTGAACAGGCATACAGTCAAGAAGAACAAAACTAAGTACTATGCTTTTGACCGTCTTTCCCACTAAACTTAGGCTTTTTGCTTTATGTTTGTATCGTTTTCGCAAATCTACTAGTCTAGCTGAGCCTATCGTCACATCTTTAGTGAGACCGTTTATCACATTTGACTTTCCAATTCTTTAGCATGCTGTGATTGTCCACTGATGTACTATCATTTCCTCTTTTCACAACAAAACTCATTTTTACTTTTTCAATGTTTTTGGCTTTATATGATTTTATCATGTTTTTGGATTTTTCAAATTTTTGAAATTTCCTAAATTTTTACTCCCCCTAAAATCAAAATATGTTTCAATTTTGATTTTCTAGGAAAAATTTGAAAACAAACTGTACAAGAAATTGACAACATGATGCGAATTACTTCAAATCGCCATCCACTTGGCATAAACAATCAGAACTCCCCCTTACAACAAACTATTTTCCCATTAGATTTCAAAACACTTAAGTTTGTTTTAATCAGAATGGTTTTTCCGGAAAATAGGTTTTGTTGATTTTACCACTTGTAAAAATGGGGTTTGGTTCATCATTTTGTTCTTGAAACATTTGAATAAGAGTTAATTCAAGTTCAAATGAATGATCTTGATTAACCACTTGTAAGATCACATTCCTTATTTCAATCACATGTAGGTTTGCTTTTTCAACCAAAAAACCACTTGTAGGTTGAATTCTCAAGATGCCGATTCCTACTCCACACTTACCAACCTGGGAGTTCCGGCAAGTCACACTTAACCATTTTCAAACAAATTTCAAGAAAGATGCCGATTCATGCTCCGCGATTACCAACTTGGGAGCTCCGTCAAGTCAGGTTTTTCAGTTAGAGAGATTCTCCCAAGCCTGACAGTTCTTGGGAGATTCCGAGTTACCAACACTCGGTTGCTTACCTTCCATCTTCTTCTCATAAAATTCCTTTACCCCTTTTACTTTCCCATCAATCATTTTTCCAAAAATATGTTTTACTTTGGGGTTAAAGGTCTTCTCAACATCAAAAACTTTCTTTTCAGAAAAAAATTGATTTGATATTTCAACTTTTCCAACTTTTGTTTTAAAATTTTCAGCCCTCAAAGGTGGAAAGTTTGCATCATCCATTGGAGGGACTGATTTCTCATCTTTTAGAACAACTTTTGGCTCCTCTGATTTTGTGGAATCAGATTCATCACCAGAATTATCACTTGAATTCTTAACAATCCATTTTTTATTGTTAAGCTTCTCCTTTCTTCTGTAAACACTTTTTGAACATTCACCAACTACAAAAATTGAATTTTCAAAAACTTTAAACTTGTTGGTTGGTGGTTCGATTTTTTCAACAATCTTTTCTTTCAGTTTACCAGAGACTCCATGTTTTGTCTGTATTGTCTTTGGACAATTCCTGGCAATGTGACCAACTGTTTTACATTAAAAACAGGTTCTCGTCTCTATTTTCTTTTGAGCAACACTTTTCTTCATTTCTTCTTGCTTCTTGGCAAGGAATTCTTTGTTCGTCTGCTTCCAGAATGAACTTTTTTCTTCTTTTTCAGCATAAGTACCTGAAACAAATACAGTTTTTGGTTTATAAGTTTTCTCATTTTTATAGTTTTTCGGTGGAATAAAACCAAGACCATTCTTTTTGAAATTACCGTTATGGTTTGGTTTCTTTCGATAACCTGAACCAGAACTGTAACCCATTTTCTTGTTTAGTCTTTGTTTAATTCTTGAGGTGTAAGGACTTGGTTTTTTAGAAAGATTTAAATCTTTTATTTCAGAAATATTAATTTATGTTAATTTGAAAACCTTGTTTATCATTTCTGGTTTAACACCTCTTATTGAGAATGCCTCATCAGAATATAATTTGTCAGAATCTTTCAAAGTATATGCTACTTTGATCGGTTCGTCATTCAAATTAGATTTTGATAACAAAAATTCTTTATTATACACCCGTTTTCCCTGTTTGACTTTTTGACTTGATGTGTCGGACTTTGACTTTGACTCTGATTTTGACTCCGACTTTGACTCTTCTGTTTCATCTTTATCCAACACCTGATCGACCACTTTCTTTATTAACTCGGACTCATGATCAGTGTCAGACGATGTGAACGTGACATCAATGTTTTCTGGTAAGTTATCTGAAGACTCAGACTCCCACTGTAAGTTCGTTGCCTTTTTGAATCTTTCAGAATTTGGATTTCGAGGAGAATATCCATTTTCGACCGGGGGTGGACACTTGTTATAGACAACACTAGTTTTCTTACCAGATGTCTTCACTTTATCATCTTCTCTTATTTCAGAATTTTTTTCATCAGAGGTCTTTTCTTCTTCAAACGTCTTCAATTTTTCCACTATTGGGTAAATTCTGTCAACCACAAAAGTAGAACATGAGTAACTTTTTAATAAATTGTTAACTCTCTCAGTTTCAATTCTCTGAGTTTCCAATTTCAACTCAAGCTCAACACACTTCTCTGTGTAATAACTGACATTGTCAAGCTGTCTCATGTATGCTCCTTTAAGTGTATTCATTGCCAATGCTTGTTCACTGCTCGACTCATTGTATTTATTCATAGCTTTGTTCAAGACATCATATGATTCTTTCAGCCTTTTTAAGTTGTGCAGCAATTCATTGTTCTGCTTTAACTGAGATTCACAATTCATACACTTTTTAGAAACCTTGACAGCTTTAGCATCTGTTTTAATTTCAAATTCTGGAATTTCTTTGATTACTCTCACTTGAACTTCATCTTCAACTTCCTTCTTTTTCTCATTTCCAGCATTTAAACGTTTTCTGATTTTTTCTGCCCAATAGTCATCAGAATAATCATTGATAACCTGAGCAACAACAGCTTTTGCTTTTAAAATCTCTTTGTCTGGACAAAACTTGTCCCAGCTAAAGTTTTCCCAGCTAAAACCTTCTGGTAATCTCTCGTCATCTTGATTTATCAGACAAGCTTTATTATCAGCTGGAATATATTTATCCCAACTGAAATCTTTTGATGAACTTCCATCATTTTTATTGACCAGACATGCTCTCTTTGAATCTTCAATCTCTTTTCTAGCATGTGCAGTTTGTGGTTGTTGTTGTTGATATGGCTGTTGAGAAACCTGATGATAAATCGCCTTTCGATAATAGTCGTTGTTTCCGAAAGGATTTTGAGCTCCGCTTGCTTCGCGATTTGTGCACTCTCTCTTGAAATGCCCCTTTTCCCTGCAACGAAAACAAGTGACTTTAGATTTATCAAATCCTAAAGTAGAAACATTCGCATCAC
>JARYGA010057227.1:0-45915 GCA_030545235.1 Helianthus tuberosus | reverse complement strand
TTAACAACATCGATTAATCTTTTGTCAAAACAATCACGTATGAAGTGATATTTAATTTCGATGTGTTTGGTTTTGGAATGCTGCACAGGATTTCTAGTGATCAGTAAGGCAACATTATTATCAACAAATATAGGAGTAGATAGGAATTCAAAACCGTAGTCGCGCATTTGTTGTTGTATCCACAAGACTTGGGAGCAACAACTAGAGGCAGCAATGTATTCTGCTTCACAGGTTGATGTAGCAACACACGTTTGCTTCTTGCACTGCCACGTGACCAGGCGATTTCCTAAGAATTGACATCCCGCTGTTGTTGATTTGCCATCAATTTTGCAACCACCAAAATCAGAATCATTGTATGCAATTAAGTCAAAGCTATCCTCCCAAGGGTACCAAAGACCGGTGTCAGGGCATCCCTTCAAATAGCGAAAAATCCTTTTGACAGCAGAAAGATGCGAGGCCTTCGGGTTGGCTTGATATCTTGCAAGCAGGCACGTTGGATACATGATGTCAGGCCTCGAGGCTGAAAGATACATGAGAGATCCGATGATAGCGCGATAGTATGAATTGTTAACGTTTTCCCCCTTCATATCCGGAGTAATCCCGTGATTCTGCGGAAGTGGGGTACCAATGGGCGTTGCATCAGACATCTGGAATCGGCTCAAGATGTCATCAACATATTTAGTCTGATGGATGAATATCCCAGACTCGATTTGTTGAACTTGAAGGCCCAAAAAGAAATTCATTTCCCCCATTGCGCTCATTTCGAACTTTTCCTGCATCACATGCTCGAATTGCCTGCACAAAGTATCATTAGTTGAATATCGTCAACGTATACCTACACCAACAGAAGATCTCCATCTTGTTCCTTGATAAATAGAGTGCAATCAATAAGACCTCGTCGAAATACATTCTCCAGAAGATAGTTTGATAAGGTTGCATACCAAGCCCTAGGTGTTTGATGTAAGCCATAAAGAGCTTTGTTGAGCAACCAAACCCGATCGGGGTGAATAGGATCTTCAAAACCCGGAGGTTGTTCGACATACACCTCTTCCTGAACCACACCGTGAAGGAAAGCACTTTTGACGTCCATCTGGTAGAATTTGAATTCTTTGAATGAAGCGTAAGTTAGAAAGATCCGAATAGCCTCCAGACGTGCAACAGGTGCATAAACTTCGTTGTAGTCAATGCCTTCGATCTGGCGAAATCCTTGAACAACCAATCTCGCCTTGTTACGAATAACTACTCCACGATCGTCCTTCTTGCATTAATAAACCCAGCGTGTGCCAATTTTCTTGTAGTTCTCTGGCCTTTCAACAAGCTTCCAAACACCCAGCTTTTGAAATTGCTGCAGTTCGTCCTGCATGGCTTCAACCCAAGAATTATCCTTTAGGGCTTCCTTCCAAGATTTTGGTTCTTTTTGTGAAACGTAACACGCAAAGGACCAATCATTTTGATAACCAGATTCTCTAATAGCTGAATACAAACCAGCATTCTGGTTGTTTCTCAGCTGATTACGCGTCTGCACCCCGCGTTGGACATCTCCTATAATGTTCTGCTGCGGATGGGTATCGTGAATCCTCATTTCAGGATTTTCAGGAACACGAGCATTAATACCCAAATTGTTAATATTAATATCAACAACCAACTCCACACCAGAAATAGGCGTAGAAGTGGATGCATTCCCTTCAGCAGTATCAACACTCTACATATGAGGAGTTTCTACAGATGCACCTTGAACGGGAGCAACTGGAGCTGAAGTGCCTTCAGTCGCACCTTGATATTCATAATCTTCCGATGACTCATTGTACTCAGTAGCATCTTCAAATACCTCATTTTGAACCGTGTTGTTAACCGAATTAGAACCTTGGGGGTTAACAATAACAGGTCTAACCAAAGGCGAGTCAGCAGCGTTGTCACTATCAAATAACATCCTAGTAGCTGTAGATTCTTCGTCAAAGGTTGGCAGATTAAAGGAGTTGAATAGCCCTTTGTAATCGAACATCCAAGGATCACCCGGAGCTCTAACAGAACTTGTATACCTTTGAACCCTTACTTCACTCCATAGCTCAATCTTTTTGGTAGCCAGATTCCATACGCGAAAATTCGGAGTAGCATATCCAAGGAAGAAACCCTCGATAGCTTTACTTTCCATCCGGCTTAATCATAGTGCATGGACCGCCAAAAGGTTCTAGAAAAGATAGATCCGGTTTCCTTTTCTGTAGAAGTTCGAAACAAGTCTTGCCATGTCTCTTAACTGTAAGAACTCGGTTTAATGTGTAGCAAGCAGTCGACACAGCCTCCCCCCCAGAACTGAACAGGAAGCTCCGACTCTACCAACATCGTTCTCGCAGTATCAATTATCGTCTGATTCTTCCTCTCCGCGACACCGTTTTGTTATGGAGTATAGCAAGAACTGTATTCATGAAGAATACCCTTAGAAGTACAGAACTCATCCATCACACGGTTTTTGAACTCAGTTCCATTGTCGCTTCTAATCCTCTTCACTTTCAACGTGTATAAATTTTCCAACATTGTAAGAAGATCCTTGAGGATGCCAGGAGTATCACTCTTATGTGCCATAAAAGACACCCAAGAAAATCTAGAATAATCGTCAGTAACCACTAAACAATAAGCATCCCCGAATGTTGTCTTGTGCTTCATAGGTCCAAAGAGGTCCATATGAAGATGTTCGAGAGGCATGCTAACAATCTTGATTTTCTTCAGAGGGTGAGACTTCTTCGTTTGCTTCCCTTTCTGGCACGAAACACAGATGTCTTGTAGATGAAAACTTCTCACAGGCACACTATTCACAAGATTGTTTTTCACCAAATGGTTCATTTTTCTTAAGTGAATGTGCCCCATTCTTCTGTGCCAAGATATGGACTCCTTCTCCGTGGCTTTCGAGACAAAACAGGTGACTTGCGCAGACGTCGTAATAGCTTGGCTCATATCAAGAATATAAAGATCATTAACTCTTGGAGCCGATAAGAGAATCCATTCCTCTGGAATTTTGAAACCAGGTTTCAGCACATAATAACCGGCATCATCAAAATGAACGGTGAACTTTTTATCGCAGATTTGCGAAACACTGAGAAGATTATGATCAATTTGACGAACATAATTGATCTTATCGAAACATACAACACCATTGGAGATCATTCCCTCTCCAGTGATGTATCCGCCTTTGTCTCCAGCCAACGCGACATAGCCTCCTCTAATATTTCTCACATCATAAAGAAGCCGTAAGTCGCCTGTCATGTGCCTAGATGCTCCACTATCAACAATCCAATGACTATTAATAGTTCCTCCTGGAACATCCTACACATATCATCAATGATCAGTTAAGGATGGGGACCCAAGCCTTAGTGGTCTTGGGTCGTCCCTGAGCATCACGAAAAGTGATCTCGATTTCTTGATGATTTTGTAACACAACACCTCCCCCTGAACTTTCACCCATCTTAGGTCTCCAAGTTTGATTTTGTATACCAGTTTGGTTTTTATAAAAGGATTTTGAAACTTCTGGTTTTAAAGATTGTGAAGGACTTGGTTCCCTATTAATTGATTTGACTTCCGATTTCAAAGCCTTTTCAATTGCTTTCACATTTTGACGTCGTTGTTTCGTTTCTTGTTCCTTAACAGTTCTTTTATCATGTTTTGGTGAAACGGGACGACGTTGAGGGTGAACCTTTTCAGGTGGTGCTTTCTCAACAAATTTATCCTTGGGAGTGTTTGGACAATTTTTAATGATGTGTCCAAACTCCCCACACTTAAAACATGTTCTCCTTTCCACAAACTTAGGAGAATCTGATCGACGAATAGATGTCGAACCCATAGAACCCGAGGTACTTGCTTTTTCATCACACCCGTTTGTATGTTGAGTGTAATTGTTTTGACTGTTACGCTTTAAAATCGTGACTTGTTGGACAAAATCGGTGTTTGATTTGTTTTCAAAAGTCTCAATTTTATCTGTACCCTTCGATGCTACAAATTTGACATTACTGCTTTTCTTTTGATAACGAGCTCCTTTTGTTTCAAATTTAGATTGAGAAACATTAGGCTTTTGAGCTCGTCTTTCTAGTTGTTTACCCTTAGCAGCAATAGGTTGTTGCTTTGTCGGAGGTTTCTGATTTCCAAATTGTTTTCTGATTTCAGCTTTTGGAATTGGATCACATTGAGTTACAGTAACTCCTGGGATCGTCTTTCCTTAAAATTTGCTTGTGTTATCTTCAAAAACTTTATCAACTGAAGATGGATTGACATTTTTGATTGGAAAATCATTATCTGAATAAATTTTAACATCCCTAACCAAAGTATACAACACGTTATTGCTCTTAACAGTAGACACACATTCCTTGTCATCTTTGACATCCTTGACAGGATCTATCGCTTGTTTGAAAACTGATTGAACAGCAGGAGTAGGAGGATCACAAAGTATGTAATTCTCAATTGGAATATCTACTCCTTTCAATTTATCAAGTGATTTATCCTGATCACTTACATCTGATTCATCATTCGACGACTCATAGTCCTCAATAATTGGAGCACTTTGATGCGTCGATGTTGAAGTTTCAGTTTCATCAGATGAAGTACTTGAGGAACTGTCCGATTTGAACCCTAGGCCAGTAGTAACTTCCTCATAATCAAGAGGAACACTGGGTTGAAAACGTGGCATTTCTTCTTCATCGGGCATATGAGTATAATTATGTCTCAAAGGGGGCGGACACTTCTTATACCCTACGCCTTTCTTCTTTCCCTTCAGTTGTTGAGCGTCAATGATGTGATCGAGCACATATCAGGAGTTAGAGTAACTCTCCAAGTTGAGCTTGTTTCATCATGCTCGCATTTGGCAATGGCTAGCTCCTTTTTGGTTTCCTCAATGATATTAATGTAATTGTTAATACCAATTTGTTTATTAAAAACAGTTTTGGTCAATTCGAAAACGGTTTTCTTTAAGGTTTCAATCACAGATTTAAAATCCTTTTCATTTCTAGCTAAAGCCATATTTGCCTCTTTGCACTTGGACAACTCAATAACCAACTTTGATTATGGCTATGAACCTTTTCAGATTCAAGCTTCAAATCTGCACAAGTATTACAAACACTAGGAGCGGGAGTTTCAGATGTTACCTGACTCGTAGAGGCTGAAACATTTTCCATAAAGGCAGTTTGATAAGAAAAAGATCCGTCTTCAGAGAAGAACTTCTCCATTTCTTTGGATGCGACAACCGCCTTCTTGATGAGAATAGATTTCTGACTTTTCAACTCCTCTGCTTCATTCAATAAATCATCAACATCAGAACTAACTTCCTCTTTCACATCAGATTCTGAAATATAACCACCCGAATTATAACTTTCTTCATCAGAACTCCCGGTATAACCCGAACTGTCGTCACTTTCAGAAAATTCTTCCTTGTGAACGTGCTTGATGTGATTGATGATCTTTGCATAACAAGCTGTTCCTCCTCCTTCTTGATCACCTTCCCCAAATTGTACAGACCAATTACACCCTTCATCAGCTTGAACAACTAATGCTCTATTGGTGTTTGAAGGTCCAGATTGGTTCTGGTTCTGGTTCTGATTGTTGTTCACCGCTACCATCCTTCGTTCACGATTGTCTTGATTGACATTAAAAGTACTCGTCTGATTTCTGAACGGATTCTGATTGCCCTGTTTGCTTGGTCGGGTGCACTCACATTTGAAGTGACCCTTTTCGCCACAATTGAAACATGTAACCGCATCTTTATCAAACCCGTACTTTGTATCCTTCTTACTTTCCAACGAAGTTCTTCCCGTTCGACTCATGAAATCCTTTGCCCTTCTAACAGCACTTGCGAATGCCCACTTTATATCCATCAACTCCATTTCATCACGCTTGATTTGTTGATAATCTTCATTAGTCATATTGATGTTTCTAATTTGACCTGCGACCAATCCACAGTATGCACTGACCATTGTATTAATGAGTTCCATATGCTCCTTTGCTACTTCAATGCTAACTTTTGAGAGGTTCGAAGTATCAACTCTGACAGTGTTTGTGTTTTGGGGTGGAGGATTGTTGGTATAATGTGCTTGTTGTTGTTGTTGTTGTTGCTGTTGTTATTGTGGTTGGGCTTGGGGTTGAGATTGTGGAAGATAAGCACTTGGATCGAACTGTGGTTAAGTAGTGGTAACTTGAGGTGGAGGTTGGGGTGTTAGTAGCCATGCACTTGCATCGAATTGAGGTTTTGAGAAAGCATGAGCTTGAGCAATCATATGTGATGACGGATGATAGGCACTCGGATCGAAAACCTGAGGTGGAGCTGATTGTGGGAACGAAAAAGAGCTTGTATTTGACATAAACGCCGTCTGAATTTTTGGTTGCTGAGCTGAACTGGAACTGGAACTAGCTAAATAGTTAAAACCTGCAAGATACATTTCGGTATTTTGAGGAGCAGGAATTCGTTTAGCTTTCCGTATTTCTTCATCATTCTTGTGCTCCAACTTCTGATAAATTCATAGATATTGACAGTATCTAAAGAGCCCGTATGCTTTAGAAGCTCATTGAATGGGCTCCACTTTGGAGGTAGAGCATCAGCAAATCATGCCACCATTTCCTGTTGAGTTGCACGAACATTATAAGAATACATTTCACTAATCAAATGATAAAAACATGTTGTCATATCATTTAGGGTTTCATTTTCCAAGAACTGAAATGATTCAAATTCTTTCTTCAATAGATCATGGCGTGTCTTTCTAGTAGCTGCATTTCCTTCTCCTCTCGCTACCAATGCATCCAATAAAGCTTTCGTGCTGGTACAATAGCCGAATTGATGATAGATATCTTTGTTGAGTGCTTGTGTGAGAATAGCAAATGCCTTCTTCTCTAAATCATATGCTTTCTTGTCATCTTCAAGCATATTCACCAATGTCGCCGCACTTGAACCTGCTTCTTCAAGGTTTGTGTTGTATGGAGAGGTGAAACACGTCCATAATTCTGTGTTTTGCCCTAGAACGTAAGTATGGAAACGACCCGTCCATGATGGATAGTCGTTCATGTGATTCAACTTTGGCGGGCGATTATTGCTACCCGTTTCACTCTCGCTAAGCAAAAGATTTTGAATGCTTTAATTTTGATTCGATACCAAATTCCATTGACTCGAACTGATAGATTGCGGAGGCATAACGTTCCTTAACCACGCGGCTGCGAAAGTCTGATCTTCACCTTGTCTTGGTTCCATACTCCAATCCCAAGGATTAGTACAGCTCATGATTGATATATGTATGATAAAACCTGATCAAACACTTGAAAACACAATGTTAGAACACTTTTGCAAGTCCTCTGTTTAAAATTGACAAAAGATCTCGATGAAACTCCTTCCATGAAACTCTGAGGTTTCGTCGAAATGATTTTGACGAAACCTAGGGGTTTCGTCGAAGTGATTATGACGAAACTATAAGGGTTTCGTCGGAAATCCTTATGACGAAACTCAAAGGGGTTTCGTCATGTAAAGGTTTCGTCAGGAAAAGGTTCAGACAAGTGGGTGAGAGTTGGTGAAATTTTTCAAATCAAATCTTATCTGTTTACTGACACAGTACAATTTTTCAACTCACAACATGCCTGTTTTACCTAAAAGTATGGTGAACAATATTTTAACCAATTTAAATCGTTTATCAATTTCCTTTAATTTTAATTCCAAAGAATATCACAAGAACAGTTTGAATGTCTTATGAAGATATGAAGATAAAACCCAGATTTTATGAACTTCCGGTAACCGAACAATTTTCCGAAACGCGAATCCGCACAAACTTTTACTGAAAAACCCAGTTTTTATCTTGTGAACAAGTAATGTAACAAAGGTTTTTAACAAAACTTTGGCAAACAAGCAAGATACAAACAGATCTTAAGAACTTTTTCCAGAAAAAATAAGTTTTTCAAGAACAAGATTTCCAGAAAATCATGAAACAACAGATCATAATACTTGATAAAAATCCAACTATGTTTGATTTTAAACAAGGATAAGAGCCAATGCTCTGATACCACTTGTAGGTCCCGAATTCTGAGGATCGAATACGAAAACCGAATCCTTGTTTATAACAAACACGGTCACGAGTGCGGAATCCCCGTGACTATGCCAAACCAAACATAGATAGTAACAATACGAAATAACCAATGAAACACACTCGATTGATTAAAAGGATGAGAGCAAAGGTCAAACTAATACACACAAAGTTTGACAGTATACTTTCAGACACAAGTTATGCTCTCATAGTTTCAAACAGAAACTATGAGGTGTTTATATAGTTGCCCAGGCCCATACTCGACGAAACCTGATTGGGCTTCGACGAAACCTTGTTTGGGCTTGATTAGGCCTGACGAAACCTTCTGGACGACGAAACTCTAGGAGTTTCGTCATCCATCACGACGAAACCTCAAGGTTTTGTACATATGGGGGTTTCGTCATCATGGCCTCGACGAAACCTGAGGGTTTCGTCGAAGGCTGCAACAGTTGTGTTGTTTGCTGCAAACAGACAACAAAGAGCAAACATATAAACACAGAAACATTTCATAAAAGCCAAATGCAACATGCATTGTTCTTTAAACATACATAACAAACAGAGACAACTAGTCGGACACAAGTAGGATAGGAGGATATCCGACTTGGTCGACGGCGAATTACAGACTCGATAAACGTTAAAAGACCGTACAAAATACAACGATAATAAAGTCAAGTTACAGACACCAAAATAATGCATCAACAAGCCACTCCAGCCTCAACGGTTCAGTAACTCAGCCCCTTCCGCCTTCCCTCAGTCCCTTACTTAGTCACTCTCTTTAGCCCTTCACTCCTCTAGGTTCGTTTAAACCCTATAAGAGTATAAGTTGTTGATTTTATCTTTCAATTTTGTTGATTTATATGTTTGTTTAGTGTCACAACCCCTGACCCCACCCTGGGAGCGGGAGCCGTGAACCAGTCAAGTGGTACCAGTGGTTATTTTGAAAATACTGCAGCGGAAAAATTCACCAGGATCGTAATTAGGAAAATATCAGAGTTAAGAAACACCAGATTATTTTTATAAGAAATGGGAATAAAACCCATATTCCATTCAAATATTTTTATAGGGATAAACCCTAATTAATAAAACATAAATTTCTTCTTTTATTCAGGTAATTATAGCCACTTTATTTAAGTCTTCAGTGCTCCATAGCTGGCTTCTATTATTTTCACAGTACTGGTGAGTTCATTCTATTTATAAAAAGATAAATTGTTATATTTTACAGTATCAAGGGAGATTACATTGTTTATATCTACCAAAAACTCAATAAGTATTTATCACATGGTGGCAGTTCCGATGTGACGGTGGTCATATCACTCATTGGCTAATTTTCGTCCAATAGTGAAGGTTATCAAGTAATGTATATATTATATCTTATTATTATTAATCAAAGTTATTTATCAGTAGGCGATTCCCGTGACGGTGGTAAAATCACTGTTGATCATTCTTTCAACTAGTGACTGTGGTCGTATCGCTGTTGATCGTTCTTTCAACTAGTGCTTGTGGTCATATCACTGTTGATAGGGCTGCAAACGAACCAAACGAACACGAATGAGACCTTGTTCGTGTTTGTTTGTTAAATAATATATGTGTTCAAGAACGGTTCATGAACACTCACCAAATGAGATTTTATGTTCGTGTTCGTTTGTTAAGGAAATAAACTTGTTCGTGTTCATTTGTGTTTGTTTTGTTAATGTTAGACAACGAACGAAAACAAGCGTTGATGAATACAAAAGGAAATAAACAAACAAAAACACACATTCATGAATAGATTATATAAGACACTAACACTTATTAAATATTTTATGTGTCAGGATCTTGTAATATTTAAATAATATATATAAACAAAACACTAATGAACTATCGAACACAAACGAACACGTTATCGAACGTTCACGAACATAAATGAACGAACACGATCTTTGTTCATGTTTATTCATTTAACAAAGCGAACGGAATTTCTTATTCGTGTTCGTTTGTTTAATAAATGAACGAACACAAACGAACTTCTGTAACACCTCGAAAATTCACGTCCTATAATGTGTAGACACGTGTCATATGTTTGAACGTGTGAAAGAATGTTATAAAAGGACTAAAGTTGACAAACATGGAAAGTATGTGAATATACGAGTTCCGAATGTCAACAGTGAATAAACATACTTCATAATAACCCTACATGATGTTCATATCATCAAACGAATAAATCATGGATCATACGAAGCAAAAAGTGAGAGATTACAAACTACAGGGGTTAAATGTGTCAACATGTTTAAGTTATACCTCTGAGTGACCTTTTGACAAACCCGAAGCTTTGTAACTGATAATTATGCTCACTAGAATGCGCGATATAAATTTCATAAAGTTTCGATATCGTATGAGAAAATTATGATCAAATTCGTGTGCGAGGGGTTAAAGCGTTAACGATGAAAGTTATGACTTTTCGGGTTAATCGGAAGTGTCCAGGGACTTGGCAAAGTGGGTACAAGTCTTAAAGCCCTTGTAGGTAAATACTAAGGGGTCAAATTGCAATATATAAGCTTAGTTGACCTTTCGTGAAGCCAAGGGACAAGTTGCAAAAACAAGAAAATGGAAAATCTGATTTTAAGGCCCATGCGGGCCGCGTAAAGGCTGGTTAAACTTTACGCGGGCCGCGTTAACCGCCCAGATGCAGAATCATCAGACAGCAGCCTGTATACATGAAAACTCGACCCAAAACGGATGTTTCACTTCATGTGCGACCCCTAAGTGCCTCCTAGAACACTAGGGACATGTGTTGATCAGTTGTGGTCACTAGTAGAACCATGTGTCAACAAATTGTGGTGATTAAATCACTATAAAAGGCCCTCATGTGCAACAACTTTGATCACACCTTCATCTGCAATTGTGGAGCATTTCTGGAGCTTAGGAGCAGATCCAAGACATCCCTACTCGTGCATAGGACCCTTGTAAGTACCCTTGACCTTCCTCGATTAAGTTTAGCTTAGTTATTTAGCTAGAAGTCAAACCGTCATAATTACAGTTTGACTTCGAGATTAGTAAACAATGGCTCAGTCATATCTCGAATTAAAAGTAGTTATAAGTTGGTAATTATGTGGGTAATAAACCCTCAAAAGGGTTCCCCCTGATTCCCACTCTAACTAGGTCAAATGTCGGGTCAAACTTGTATTTAAAAAGTCAACAGAATGTGTAAATTACAATTTATGCATAATTAGCAATGTAGAACACATACAACATGTTTGATCATTAATATAACTTGGTAATTAGTGTAAGGACATGTCTAAACATGTTCAACCCGACAATTTCCTGTTTAGACCCGGTTCAGAACCCAAAGTCACATAGTTTGACTTATACTTTGACTTTCAGTTCTGACCCGTTTTGGTATGATTTAGAAATACCTAAGACCTTCATTTGGACCAGGTTACATGCTAGTATAACCCTCTGAGATTATACACCTCGGATCATTAGTTATCCAATTAATATGCATGATTCCGTTAATTGGCCATATGTTGACTATTATGCCCTTTTCACTTTAAAATGTGATTTTTGAAAATGTAAAAGAGTAGAAACTTTATTTACTGATATATAAACTTGTATGCAAAGTTTGACATCAGTTTGAGGTATAGAATAAGAGTTATGCTCACTAGCGTAAATTGAAGGCCTTATGTTAATTAAACGGCGTAATTAGCGTATAGCCTAGTTAAGCCTACTTTTTGATATCAAACTTATTACCCACTGATATAATATATTATTTTGGCATTTTTGAAGATTTTTAATTAATTTTAGGCTGAGCATAACTCATAGTCGTAGGCTTAATCCGGTAATTGTCGGTTTTGCCCTAACGGGCCATAAAATGAGTTTTACATATCTAATTGACTCCAAATCTTTTGCTACTGATCACAAATGATAAATAAAGTATTTTAAGCCTTCTGGAATATTAAAAATATCAGCCTTATGTATCGAACCCGGAAATGGCTTCTAATCGCCTTTTTAAGCGTTTTTAACGCATAGTAGGTACTAAAAATATTTTAAACATACCAAGGGTGATACCTACTGATATTTGAGGCAAATTATAATATTTTAACAGTAAGCAAAGGTTGTTAAACTCAGACTTCAGTTTTGAGCTTTTCGGCTTATGTGAAATTACCAAAATACCCCCACGGGGCATAGTTTGGTTATAATTGATAAATTTCACATATATACTTTACCTTACTGATATAACTTAGCAAATTGATTATCTTTGCTGATTACATCAGACCTGTAACAAAGGATACTATTTAAACTCTTTTATCACCTTATAAATGACCAAACTACCCCTACGTGGCATAGTTTGTGTTTAAATTCATTCCGGGCATAATATATGATATCTTACTGATGTCACAACATATTTGGAGCATATTAACTTAGGAAACCCGTAAATGGCTCTCATTATTACCCGTCACGCTTACTACGTGTTCGGTTTGGTTTATGTAACTAGTTTACATAAATTAGCCGAAACGGGTCAAACCTTATCGGTTTTATCTCAAAATCCAGAGTGTGTATGAAATACCCATATTAAGCAAGTCTCCGAACTTGTCGAGTCTAAAACACATTCTATCAGGTCTTCGCTTAAAAGTGCGTACGAACCGTGTCATTGAAACTAACAGGTCTAAGCTAAGGCTTAATTAAGGACCCGTTAGAAAGCTAATAGGTTATTATAAACCTTCGTTCCAGATTAGGAGCCCAGTAAAAGTACTTGCATTTGCTGTATTTGATTGATACTTTGCTCAGGTAAATACTCTTAACTTATTTTCCCTATACGGGCTTGGGATACGGTACAATAAAAGTACCGCTTGGTCGGGTATGTAGTCATTTAAATCGGATTGTGATTAATGTATTTACATAACCCTCTTTATTCTGTATTATTTGATGTATGGCCCTTGGGGGTTAAATGACCATGTCCCGGATATCCTTGGCATCATTTTATGAAATGGCCACGACCTAAGCACGGGGTGTAGGCGTACACCTGACAGATGCATTATGTAAAAACTGGTAATCCACTAAAGGAATCTACCTTGTGGGCACTATACCTGTGGCATGTCAGTTAACTTAAACCGGCTCTTCTAACCGGTGCTAATGGACGGCAAATAAGTAAAACTGTATACAAGATTATATACAAATAATTGTCCCAAGTTATAAAGATATTTTGTGCCGAAGTGCATTCAAATCAATTTACAAACTCTTTTCAAAACGAGTCAGTTGAGTTGTATTTACCAGTGTAAACTGACGTATTTTCCAAAAAGGTTAAGTGCAGGTGCTAGACGAAATAGGCTGGCTACTCCAGGCATCATTACTCAAGTCTCGCAAGCTCTAGATGTCAAAGTCTGTTGAACAGTTTTTATTTTATTATTGATCCGCCTGTGGATCCTTTACTTCCGTTGTAATACTGGATATTACTTTATATTCGGAATGTAATAATATTTATCTTTTGCTTCCGCTGTGCATTTATATAATTGTGTTGTTTGACTATTATGTTGCCAACCACGTCACGATACTCCCCACCGGGCCCACCGGTGACACGTGGAAAGCCGGGGTGTGACAGGTTGGTATCAGAGCCAACACTGAGTGAATTAAACACTAGCCTTTGTGTTTAATCTCAGTTACACAATTGCACATTCTTGAGTCTAGACAAGAACATAGGACTAATCCAAATTCGTTTCATTGTCTCTTAATTACTTCTTTGTTATTTTTCTGATTAGCCCTTGCATGGGCAAGTCATTTTAGTAGAAGTCCCGTTTAGGGCAACCATATATTTGTTTAAATTTTAAAGGAACGATTATATTTAAAATATCATTCCTATATTATAAGATCTACCATTATAATAAAATGGCAAAATCTAAAAAGGACAAGACCTAGCTCATGTGTCATCTTAAGGCAGGGCCAAGATGGTAGTTCCACAATTAGATTCAGATCCTCGTTAACATTCCAATTAAGGATTGTTCTGCGTTAATTATTAAAAAGAATCTAAAGTAAAACCTAGCCTAAATGTCATTATAGACATGGCCAAGGTGGTAGAACCTATTTAAGAGATTCAAATTTTTGTTAAACATATGAAAGCATATTAACATGCTTGACAAAATGTGATACGATAAAAATCACATAAGTCATTTTTATTGGGTTATTCTAAATCCCTTATTTATATAATCATCCCTTATGGATGAAGTGTCCACGGGCTATAATTAACGTTCTCTGAGACTAAAGACAGTGGTAGCCTACAACTCCCTGTCAAGAAAAGGTAATGAACTTTGATTCAAACCTTAAAGCCTCGATTCTCTGAAATCATGGCTTATAAATAAAACTTGTCTACGTGACTAGGCCTTTTGTGCTATTATTAACTTATAATTTAGGATTATGATAAAGATCCTGAACAATTTTTATATTTAACAAATTAACTAAAATGTGTATTAAAAGCATGGTTAATAAATCATTTAAGAACGATAGTATTGTAAGGGCTTCTAATTAAACCTTGCCCTTATTTTCTTTTTGTAGCAACTAAGACTACATGGCTGACTCTGACGAGTTAAACAGTCATCCTTTGGAAAACCGCGATGATAATGATAGAATTAATATAACCAAAGGAGAGCTTCGTTCACTGATTGACACAGCTATATCTAAAGCTGTAGAAGAACAATTTAAGGAGTATAGTGGGACGCATAGTCGAGCCTCATCTATACCCCACTCTAAATCTGTTCCTAAAACTCATTCAGAGCCTCATAACAAACCGCCCTCTAAGAAAGAGGAGCCAAAGAAGGATGATGATCGACATTCATCAAATGAACACAGTGTTCCATCCAAGAAGATAGCGTTCGATAATGAACCACATACCAAGTCTTGTACCTATAAATACTTTGTTTCCTGTAAACCCCGAGATTTCACTGGGGAGAAAGGAGGAGTAGATTGTATGACCTGGTTGGATGAAATGGACACGGTGGTAGACATCAGCGGTTGTGCTGAAAGGGATGTAGTAAAATATGTATCCCAATCGTTCAAAGGAGAAGCACTGGCATGGTGGAGGTCTCTCATTCAAGCTGCTGGGAAGATCCCGCTCTACAACATGTCATGGGAGCAGTTTGTTACCCTCATTATGGAAAACTACTGCCCTCAACATGAGGTCGAAAGAATTGAATCTGATTTCTTATCATTGGTGATGACAAACTTAGATTGTCAAGCTTACCTCACCAGTTTCAATACCCTGTCCAGACTGGTTCCTTACCTTGTAACACCAGAGCCCAAGCGAATTGCTCGCTTCATTGGGGGTTTAGCCCCAGAAATCAAGGCCAGTGTTAAGGCTTCAAGACCTGCTACGTTTAGGTCAGCAGCTGATCTCTCTCTATCCCTTACTTTAGATGCGGTCAGGTTGAGGTCGCTAAAGAAATCTGAAGAAAGTAAGAGGAAGCGTGAGGATGATAACTCACGGGGGTCAGAGAAGAAGCACAAGGGAAACACTGATTCTAAGAAGTCCGGGTCTGGAAGGAATAGTCAGCGAATAGAGGAGAAGCCAAAGTGCACAACTTGCCAAAAACGCCACTTTGGAAAGTGCAGACTTGAGTCCAATTCTAAATCAGGATCACCTGCATGTGGTATATGCAAGTCTAAGGAGCACAAGGCTGTTGATTGCAAGAAGATTAAAGATGCTACATGCTACAATTGTAATGAGAAGGGGCACATTAAGACCAACTGCCCTAAGTACGCCAAGAAACCTGAGGAGGTCAAGAAGACCAATGCAAGGGTCTTCAGGATGGATGCAAGGGAAGCCGTCGAGGACGACAACGTTATCACAGGTACTTTCCTTGTAAATGATGTATATGCAAGAGTACTCTTTGATTCAGGCCCTGATAAGTCTTTCGTAGATCATAAATTTTGCAAATTGCTGAATTTACCTGTCAAAACCTTGAGTATAAATTATGAAGTAGAGTTAGCAGATGGCACCATAGAAACCGTCTCAACTGTGTTAGATGGATGTGTTATATCCATTAAGAACCACTCTTTTCCTCTGTCTCTACTTCCCTTTAAGTTGGCCGGTTTTGACATAGTTTTGGTATGGGCTGGTTGTCTCATAACCAGGCCCAAATTGTCTGTAACAAAAAGCAAGTGGTGATAAAGACTCCGTCTGGTGAATCACTTACCATTCGGGGAGATACCCAGTATGGACTGCCTGAGCAAGTGACTATGCTTAAGGCTTCCAAGTGTTTAAAGAAGGGTTGTGTCATCTACATGGCACAAGTGATTTTTGATGAGCTTAAACCGAAGATCGAAGACATCCCCATCATTTCTGAATACCCTGAAGTGTTTCCTGAAGATCTACCTGGTTTGCCACCAGATAGACAAGTCGAATTCAGAATTGACATCATCCCCGGAGCGACACCAGTTGCTAGAGCACCTTATAGTTTGGCACCAACGGAGATGAAAGAACTGAGAACGCAACTGGACGAATTGCTAGCTAAAGGTTTCATTAAACCTAGTTCGTCTCCTTCGGGAGCACCAGTCCTTTTTGTCAAGAAGAAGGATGGATCGATGCGTCTGTGCATCGATTATCGTGAACTTAATAAGGTCACGATAAAGAATAGGTATCCATTGCCCAGGATCGACGACTTGTTCGATCAATTGCAAGGGGCAAGTTATTTCTCAAAGATTGACTTGAGGTCAGGCTACCATCAACTGAAAGTTAGAGATGAAGACGTGCACAAAACAACATTTAGGACTCGTTATGGTTATTACGAGTTCCTAGTGATGCCTTTTGGGCTCACTAATGCACCGGCCGCGTTCATGGATCTCATGAATCGCGTTTGCAAGCCGTACTTAGATAAATTCGTCATCGTTTTCATCGACGACATTCTTATCTATTCGAAGAACCAAGCTGACCATGAGAAACACCTTCGCTGTATTCTCAAACTCCTGCACCAGGAGAAGCTCTATGCCAAATTTTCCAAGTGTGAATTTTGGCTTCGAGAAGTCCAATTCCTTGGACATGTGGTGAGTGAGCATGGTATCCAAGTGGATCCCGCTAAAGTTGAAGCAGTTATGAACTGGCAAGAGCCAAAGACGCCTACAGAGATTCGTAGCTTCCTGGGATTGGCAGGATATTACAGGCGTTTCATTGAAATTTTTTCAAGGATTGCTGCACCCCTAACTTCCTTGACCAAGAAGAAAGTAAAGTTCACTTGGGGTCCTAAGCAGCAAGAGTCCTTTGATATTCTGAAGCAAAAGTTGAGCAACGCCCCAGTTCTGACATTGCCAGATGGAATAGAAGAGTTCGTGGTTTACTGCGATGCATCGCACACTGGCATGGGGTGTGTGCTTATGCAGAAAGGCAAGGTTATTGCCTATGCTTCAAGACAGTTAAAGGTGCATGAAAAGAATTACACCACCCACGACTTGGAGTTGGGTGCCGTTGTATTCGCACTAAAACTGTGGAGGCATTATCTTTATGGAATCAAATGTGTGATCTATTCTGATCACAAGAGCCTCCAACATCTGTTTAATCAGAAGGATTTAAACATGAGGCAACGCCGTTGGATGGAAACTTTAAATGATTATGATTGTGAAATCAGATACCATCCCGGCAAGGCGAATGTAGTCGCCGATGCCTTGAGTCGAAAGGAGAGGGTGAAACCCATCCGAATCAATGCCAAACGCATGGAGATAAAGAACAGTTTGACTGAAAGGTTGTTAGCTGCACAGAAGGAAGCTGTGTTGGAAGCTAACTATCCTAATGAAAAGCTAGGGGTAACTGAGGAGCAGTTAACTCTTAGCAAGGACGGAATTCTAAGATTAAATGGACGAATATGGGTTCCAATTTATGGAGAACTTCGAGATGTCATCCTCCAGGAAGCCCATAGTTCCAGATACTCCGTTCATCCTGGAGCTGATAAGATGTACCAGGATCTAAGGGCAAATTATTGGTGGATAGGCTTGAAGAAGTCTGTAGCCACTCATGTAGCTAAATGCTGACATGTGCGCAAGTCAAAGCCGAGCATCAGAAACCGTCAGGTTTGCTACAACAGCCTGAACTTCCTACGTGGAAGTGGGAAATGGTAACTATGGATTTTATTACCAAGTTACCTAAGACAAGGAAAGGAAATGATACAATATGGGTTATAGTTGATAGACTGACTAAGTCAGCACATTTCTTACCCATCAAGGAGACTTATAGCTCCGACATGTTAGCCCAGTTGTATGTTGATAAGATTGTAGCCTTACATGGCATACCTATGTCTATTATCTCTGATAGAGATACTAGATACACGTCACATTTTTGGAAGAGTTTCCAACAATCTTTGGGCACACATTTGAATTTCAGTACGGCTTATCATCCTCAGACTGACGATCAGAGTGAGCGTACTATTAAAACGTTGGAAGACATGCTACGTGCATGTGCGATCGATTTGGGTGGTAGTTGGGATAAGAACCTACCGTTAATCGAATTCTCCTACAACAATAGCTACCATACCAGCATTAAGGGTGCGCCCTTCGAGGCATTATACAGTAGAAAGTGTAGATCGCCCGTTTGTTGGGCGGAAGTTGGAGACGTCCAATTATCAGGACCAGAGATAGTGTTCGAGACGACGGACAAGATTGTCCAGATTCGTGACCGTCTCAAAGCTGCCCGTGATAGGCAGAAGAGTTACACAGATCCAAAGCGTAAAGCTTTTCACTTCGAAGTAGGTGACAAAGTGTTACTTAAAGTATCACCCTGGAAGGGGGTGATGAGATTTGGTAAGAAAGGAAAGTTGAGCCCGAGATACATAGGACCTTTCGAGGTTATCGAACGTGTCGGGTCAGTTTCCTATAAGTTAAACTTACCGGAAGAGCTCAGTGGAATTCACAATGTGTTCCACATCTGCAATATGAAAAAGTGCTTCGCTGATGAATCACTGGTTATACCACATACAGATGTGCATATAGATGAGAGCTTAAAATTTGTGGAAAAACCTTTGTCGATTGAGGATCGAAAGGTAAAGAAGCTATGAAGGAAGCATGTACCTATCGTAAAGGTCAAATGGGATGCCCGTAGAGGTCCCGAATTCACGTGGGAGGTTGAATCCACGATGAAAGAAAAATACCCTTATTTATTTCAGTAAATCTCGGGTCGAGATTTATTTTAAGGGGGTGAGAATGTAACACCTCGAAAATTCACGTCCTATAATGTGTAGACACGTGTCATATGTTTGAACGTGTGAAAGAATGTTATAAAAGGACTAAAGTTGACAAACATGGAAAGTATGTGAATATACGAGTTCCAAATGTCAACAGTGAATAAACATACTTCATAATAACCCTACATGATGTTCATATCATCAAACGAATAAATCATGGATCATACGAAGCAAAAAGTGAGAGATTACAAACTACAGGGGTTAAATGTGTCAACATGTTTAAGTTATACCTCTGAATGACCTTTTGACAAACCCGAAGCTTTGTAACTGATAATTATGCTCACTAGAATGCGCGATATAAATTTCATAAAGTTTCGATATCGTATGAGAAAGTTATGATCAAATTCGTGTGCGAGGGGTTAAAGCGTTAACGTTGAAAGTTATGACTTTTCGGGTTAACCGGAAGTGTCCAGGGACTTGGCAAAGTGGGTACAAGTCTTAAAGCCCTTGTAAGTAAATACTAAGGGGTCAAATTGCAATATATAAGCTTAGTTGACCTTTCGTGAAGCCAAGGGACAAGTTACATGCTAGTATAACCCTCTGAGATTATACACCTCGGATCATTAGTTATCCAATTAATATGCATGATTCCGTTAATTGCCCATATGTTGACCATTATGCCCTTTTCAATTTAAAATGTGATTTTTGAAAATGTAAAAGAGTAGAAACTTTATTTACTGATATATAAACTTGTATGCAAAGTTTGACATCAGTTTGAGGTATAGAATAAGAGTTATGCTCACTAGCGTAAATTGAAGGCCTTATGTTAATTAAACGGCGTAATTAGCGTATAGCCTAGTTAAGCCTACTTTTTTATATCAAACTTATTACCCACTAATATAATATACTCCCTCCGTCCCGGTCAAAGTGTCTTAGTTTGAAAAACACAAAGTTTAAGGTAGATTAAATTATTGTTTTCTTTGCTTACCAAATGACAATATTACCCTTTATGTTAAAAAAAATAAACTAATGTTTGCTGACCCACCCACTCAAGTTGTATCTGACAACTTTGTTTCCAAAAGTCACTATTGAAATTTTTTTGAGCCATTTCTTACTCAATATTCATCGCCAAATATTGTTACGATAGAGCTTATCCATACAATTTTTGGAGTCAAAACCATTGCATATTTACCGCCAAATACTTCTATCTTTACTTGTAAAATTATCATTTCATTTCAGTTGTGTATTATGCCGCCAAGTTTTACCGCCTTTTTTATTGATAAAGTATCCATTTCAGTGGTCAAACCCATTTGCTTAATGTCATAGTACTCCTTCAGTCCTTATTCTTCAATAAGCTAGGTTTTGTGTATTCAATTTCTTTATATTGAATGGATAGCCTTACCAACTCAAACACTAAACCAAACTTGACGGATTCCCAACGTCGAACCATATATGAAGCCTTGTTGCAACAAAGTATAGATGGAAAGCTAAAATATGGATCTATAAGCGATGTGGCATCGAAGTTCTCCGTATCTACCCGCACCGTAAGTCGTATTTGGCATCTAGCTAGATTTCAAGTTAGCCATGGATATGTGGTCGATGTGTCTTCAAGGAAACCATATGTAGTTAAAAAAAAAGGATACAAATCAATTTAGATCAAGTTTCACAAATACCACTACGTCGTCGAACCAATATCCGATCAATTGCAAAAGCAATCAATGTTCCAAAATCAACGGTGCATAGAAGAATAAAAGAAGGTGAACTTCGACCACACACAAATGCTATTAAGCCAACTTTGACAGAAGAGAATAAAAAAGCAAGGTTAGAATTTTGTTTATCAATGATTGCTCCATCTTTGTCTACTCCTTCATTTTATGATATGTTTAACGTCGTTCACATTGATGAAAAATGGTTTTACTTGTCAAAACCATCAAAACGTTACTACCTTTTACCTGGCGAGGACGAGCCATTAAGAATGTGTAAATCAAAAAAGTTTATCACAAAGGTCATGTTTCTAGCCGCGGTTGCACGACCAAGATTTGATACGTCGGGTAATGAGTGTTTTTCGGGAAAGATAGGTATCTTTCCTTTCACAAAACTTGAACCCGCAAAACGTTCAAGTAAGAATCGTGTTGCGGGAACTTTAGAGACTAAGCCTATCTTATCGGTGACTAAAGAAGTAACGAGGTCATGGTTAATTGATAAAGTACTACCGGCTATAAGGGATAAATGGCCACAAGGTCATACGGGTCCAATTTTTATTCAACAAGACAATGCGAAGCCACATATTAATATTGACGATGAACAATTTATTCAAGAAGCATCTCGAGATGGGTTTGATATTCGACTTCGTTTTCAACCTCCAAATAGCCCAGATTTAAATGTGTTAGATCTCGGATTTTTTCGCGCGATTCAATCACTTCAAGAACAAGAGGTTTTGGGATCAATAGATGAATTGGTTCATGCAGTCCAAACCTCTTTTGAAAAATTGTCATCCCATGAGCTTAACAATGTCTTTTTGACTCTACAAGCATGCATGAAAGAAATCATGAAGGTGCATGGTAGCAACCATTATCAAACACCACATATTGGTAAAGGTAGATTGGAACGTCAAGGAAAGTTACCATTGCAAATTGAGTGTGATAGCAATTTAATTAATGAAGTAGTCTCACATTTAGCTCACTAGAGAAATGAAAAAAAAAAGAAGAAGCAAAGGAAATGATGGAAAGTCTTTTGTCTAGTACAGCATATATGCATGTAAAGAAAAATTGAAGATGGAAAATCTTTTGTCTTTTTGTCAAGTTAGTGTATGAATCCATTCCATGTTGCATGTACTCGTTCAAATGTATGAAAGATGGATTTTTGTTTTTTTTTTGTCTTGTTCTCTTCTAGTGGCCCACCTATATTTTTTTATTCAAGTTGTCTATGTCAAAGGGTAAGGGTAAACTTGGAATTTTGCTAGTAAATTTTAAAAGTGGACACTTGAAGTGGGACAAATAAAAAAGGAAATATGGACACTTGTAATGGGACGGAGGGAGTATTATTTTGGGATTTTTGAAGATTTTTAATTAATTTTAGGCTGAGCATAACTCATAGTCGTAGGCTTAATCCGGTAATTGTCGGTTTTGCCCTTACGGGCCATAAAATGAGTTTTACATATCTAATTGACTCCAAATCTTTTGCTACTGATCACAAATGATAAATAAAGTATTTTAAGCCTTCTGGAATAATAAAAATATCAGCCTTATGTATCGAACCCGGAAATGGCTTCTAATCGCCTTTTTAAGCGTTTTTAACGCATAGTATGTACTAAAAATATTTTAAACATACCAAGGGTGATACCTACTGATATTTGAGGCAAATTATAATATTTTAACAGTAAGCAAAGGTTGTTAAACTCAGACTTCAGTTTTGAGCTTTTCGGCTTATGTGAAATTACCAAAATACCCCTACGGGGCATAGTTTGGTTATAATTGATAAATTTCACATATATACTTTACCTTACTGATATAACTTAGCAAATTGATTATCTTTGCTGATTACATCAGACCTGTAACAAAGGATACTACTTAAACTCTTTTATCACCTTATAAATGACCAAACTACCACTACGGGGAATAGTTTGTGTTTAAATTCATCCCGGGCATAATATATGATATCTTACTGATGTCACAACATATTTGGAGCATATTAACTTAGGAAACCCGTAAATGGCTCTCATTATTACCCGTTACGCTTACTACGCGTTCGGTTCGGTTTATGTAACTAGTTTACATAAATTAGCCGAAACGGGTCAAACCTTATCGGTTTTATCTCAAAATCCAGAGTGTGTATGAAATACCCATATTAAGCAAGTCTCCGAACTTGTCGAGTCTAAAACACATTCTATCCGGTCTTCGCTTAAAAGTGCGTACGAACCGTGTCATTGAAACTAACAGGTCTAAGCTAAGGCTTAATTAAGGACCCGTTAGAAAGCTAATAGGTTATTATAAACCTTCGTTCCAGATTAGGAGCCCAGTAAAAGTACTTGCATTTGCTGTATTTGATTGATACTTTGCTCAGGTAAATACTCTTAACTTATTTTCCCTATACGGGCTTGGGATACGGTACTATAAAAGTACCATTGGTCGGGTATGTAGTCATTTAAATCGGATTGTGATTAATGTATTTACATAACCCGCTTTATTCTGTATTATTTGATGTATGGCCCTTGGGGGTTAAATGACCATGTCCCGGATATCCTTGGCATCATTTTACGAAATGGCCACGACCTAAGCACGGGGTGTAGGCGTACACCTGACAGATGCATTATGTAAAAACTGGTAATCCACTAAAGGAATCTACCTTGTGGGCACTATACCTGTGGCGTGTCAGTTAACTTAAACCGGCTCTTCTAACCGGTGCTAATGGACGGCAAATAAGTAAAACTGTATACAAGATTATATACAAATAATTGTCCCAAGTTATAAAGATATTTTGTGCCGAAGTGCATTCAAATCAATTTACAAACTCTTTTCAAAATGAGTCAGTTGAGTTGTATTTACCAGTGTAAACTGACGTATTTTCCAAAAAGATTAAGTGAAGGTGCTAGACGAAATAGGCTGGCTACTCCAGGCATCATTACTCAAGTCTCGCAAGCTCTAGATGTCAAAGTCTGTTGAACAGTTTTTATTTTATTATTGATCCACCTGTGGATCCTTTACTTCCGTTGTAATACTGGATATTACTTTATATTCGGAATGTAATAATATTTATCTTTTGCTTCTGCTGTGCATTTATATAATTGTGTTGTTTGACTATTATGTTGCCAACCACGTCACGATACTCCCCACCGGGCCCACCGGTGACATGTGGAAAGTCGGGGTGTGACAACTTCCCGCCAAACGATTCACGAACTGTTCGCCGAACGTTTGGTTCGTTTACAGCCCTAACTGTTGATCATTCTGTCAACTAGTGATTTTGGTCATAACACTGTTGATCATTTTTTCAACTAGTGACTGTGGTCGTATCACTGTTGATTGTTCTCTTAACTAGTGACTGTGGTCATATCACTGTTGATCATTCTCTCAACTAGTGACCGTGGTCATATCACTGTTCATCATTCTTTCAACTAGTGACCCTTATCAAATAATGTATACCAAACCCCACATGTTGGTAGTAATTGCTGAATACATAACCCAACTCAAACTTAATGCACATATTATTGATTATAGGTGGTATCCTGAGAATACACTATGGCTATATCAACTAGTTACTGTGATATACATTATGGCTATAAATAATATCATTTATTTTGTAGTATACATAGGGGAAGTTTCATTTGAGAAAAAAATTAAATGAGAAGAAAAAGAACAAATAGTAATTTTGTAAAACATTAAATACTTTTTTCGCTTATCTCATTTATTATCATTTTTGACTAATTAATTAGTCATAAATACTATTATCCTCCACACTAACTTTTTTGCCTACACACATCAAAAGTTATCCTACATATTTCGAAATTCATCCTGCACGTTGAAATTTATCCTACACAACTCGTAATTTATCATACACAACTCGTAATTTATCCTACACTTTAAACTATATTATTTTATTTGTTTGAAAGTTACATATTTTGAAGATAAGTTACAAAAAAATTAATGTAGTTAGCTATTAAAGAGGAAGACTACAAATTAATAACCTATGTAGATTTACCAATGTACCCTTATAGTAAAAGTAAATACTTATATTAAATGAAGTAAAATAAAGCATTCTTATTGGTTGAAATTTGTTTTTTTTATTCTTACAAAAAATTTATTCTCATTTGAACTCTCCACAATATACATATGTGCATATATATAGTCAATGCATTATATTTTATTATAACCTCATTAAATATAGGGTTATAATATTTCTGGGCTTTTGATATGTATATAATTTTATAAGACTATGGAGTGCACATACTTAATATACATGTGTTTTATTAAGTTAATATATATAGTGTTAAATATTTAAGTTTTGTTAAATATGTGCATGATAACATGTTATAATATACATAACGTGTATCCCTATGTATTTTATAGATACATAAGTTAATATATAGGGTTCTTAATTTAAGTAGCACATTTAAATATCTATATGTTAACCTTATTTGTGTTACTTATATGTATAATTTTTATTTATAAAAATATAAATATTTGTCATTATAATTTATATCTACTTGTAAAGCAAATAGGGTTTTGAATGCATTCCGATATACTCGTAGTAATTTCAGAATGTAAAGACTTAATTAGTGCAATTATAATTGAAAACATTTAGGGATTTGCAAAGCATTTTAAATAAAAGTAATTCACAATAATGTGAGAAAAAGAAGAATGACCCACATTGTAACTTTAGGATTTAACTAAAAGCCTCCTGGTATAATCTTTGGTATAATTTCTGAGCTTTTAATAAAATATACAATGCACTCGTGTTAGTATAATAACCCAATTCAACTTTCAATACATCACGAGATCAGAACCCCAACGTAGTTAGCAAAGCATAGCCTAATTCAGGCAGCGCCTTGACATCCGTAGCTGGGTTCAAAATCCATCGGACATGGTGTCGAATCAGCGATCAGGGGTTAAAACACTTAAAACGGGGCAGAGCTTTGTAGTATTATGGGGTGAATTACTAAAGAAAAAAAGTATATATGTGAGCAGAGAGGGCGAGTAGAAAGGTTTGAGCAAGTAGGAATGCTTTTACTCTACTTCTATTTATAGTGAATTTCTTAACTTGGAGGCCACTGAATTAAATTCCTTCTCATCAAGTATGAGACACGTACGCACACAGGTACTCACAGCATTCATTTCTTTGTAAATTATTATTATTATTTTATTATTATATTTAGTTCAGATGCTTCACTCATTTATCGTTTATAACTTCTAAAATATGACATTTTATAAAACGATGAATATGTCATTAGAATGAGCATATTTTTATCTACATTTTGACCTATGTTTCTTTAAAAACGGAGTAAGGTTCATTATAATGTATTTTTATTTTAATGTTTAAACGGTTCCAATGTCCGTCTAGGTACTTCTTATTTCTAACAATCAACTTACTCGTAATCTACCCATTTAATAATATAAGTTTTATATACTTTATTTTAATATAAAAAATGGAAATGTTACATCCTCCCCACCTTGTTTTAAATCTCGTCCTCAAGATTTAGGCTACGATGTTATTTTAGAATTATGTCATGCGTTGATTAATACTGATTGTATTAAGGTAAATGACTCTGTAATTGAATCAAGACATATTCAAATTTTGTGGATACGAGTTTTACAATAAATAGGACTCAATGGTTCAACTGAATTAGTTCCAGAAATCGATGTCAAGTGAATGAGATGAAATGATATAATTTCCAAGGTGACTTGGTTTACATGGGTCAAATCAAAAGAGAGATTTATGATCAATTGACATCTAATTTGAATGTTTACAATTTGCGAATGACTTTTAGAAACAATAGGATTCACTTGTCAAAGGAAAACTTACTTTAATCATCAATTAAGGAAGACTTAGAATTAACAAACTCAAATAAAATAGAAGTTCGAAAATGATTTGTCAATTATCGAATCATGGCATGTGGAAAAATCAGTGTGTTACATTATTGAATTGCAAGGATACACCGAAATACAACAAAGTTTAGTGTATCATTGTCTTAATACATAATTGTATTAAGACTAATTTTAAATGATGAATCAAATGAAAGACGTACGTGGTTTTGCATAATTCGTATGATTATGATTAGCCCAAGCTACAAGTTTATACCGACACCGCAAGGTGTCGTAATGACTGAAATAGTTCAATAATTACGGTGATCGAACAAATTCACCATGTTCGTAATCTATTGAAAGTAAATTTGGATATTCATTTCAAAAAATTATTATAGGATTTTCAATGATAATGAAAGACCAAATAAATATCATAGAATTTTCGATCAATGATGAAAGAATCTTTAGAGGTACACCGGAGTATAATACGAGTTTGTGTACACTTATCTTAACACATATTTGTATTAAGACTGTTTGAGATAATGAACCAACAGAAATTAAATAAATAAATCCGTACATTAGGTATGAGAATGGGATTAGCTCAAGCTTCAAGTTAATGAAAACACCACCACAAGGTGTCGTAACCAAATAAATGATTTAATGAAAGTGAAGACCAAACAAGTTTGTTATGGTTTTGAATAGATGAAGTACTTGACAAGATGCATTTATTTATAAACTTTGATTTGTACTAGGGTCAAATAATACCTTAACTTAGATATTACATATCAGCGATTACGTCTGGAATCATTTCTGCTTCATGCGTAGTAAGTACGAATGCTCGCGCGTTCTTCTTAGCTCCGTCTGTTGTTTTTGCCTTGTTGTCGGGTGCTTTAGTAAGTTTTGGGCAATATGGTTTGATGTGTCCTGTTTCTCCGCAATTGAAACAGATATTAGTTTTCCTTCTACATTCTTCCTCTATATGCCCGGTCGTCTTGCAGAAGTTACAATAGGGTGTTCTCCTAAAATAGCATTTTCCTGAATGCTTTTTATTACAATTTCTACAGGTAGGTTGGTCCAATGACGGTTCAGTTCCTTTCTTCTTATAAGAATCATTAGGGAAAAATTCTTGGGAAATTTTCTAGGCTAACTCTTTCTTCTTGTTTTCTTCTTTTGTGCGGATTAGTCCATCTGTCAGGATGTTAGCTAGTTCAACTATTTCTTCAATAGTCTGTGGTCTAGCGGCCTTGACCATGTCTCGAATTTCACTAACTAATCCCCAAATATAACGAGAAATTAGTACGAGTTCTGGTGAAGTTAGATTTGGTACCATTCTTGCGTATTCGTAGAACTTTGTCGTATATTCACGACAATTCGCATTTATCATTTTATGATTTAGGAACTTGTTAGCCATTTGTCCTTTTTCATAAGGGGGGCAAATTTTCATTTCTGCCATATCCTTGAATTTTCCCTAGTTCATTGTCACTTCCTTTTGCCTGAAGAATTGTATTCCACCATTCTAAGACTTCTTCCTTAAAGAGGTTGGAAGCATACATCACCTTATCTTCTTCGGCACATTTGCTGATCTTAAGAACAACTTCTGTCTTTTCCAACCTTCGCAGAGCAGTTGTAGCTCCTTTACTGCCTGCGAACTCAGTTAGTTTACAAGCTAGAAATTCTTTGTAGGTACACCCGAGAGTCATCGTCTTCATTGTCTTGTGAAATGGGGTTTTGATAGTATCATCATTGCCTCCATTAAAACTATGGCTAAAACTGTCGTCACGAGTATGCTTGCTACTTACAGCTTTAGTGTGTTCTACGGGGTTTTTAACATCGTCAATTATTAAAGGTATAGCATTAGCTATTCCTTGGACTATTATATTTTCTATAGCATTTTTATCCAAAGGATTTTCAATTATTAGCATGAACTTCGGGATCATGTGATAATTCATTCGACATCTGAATTGCAAACATTTTCAATTATTAACATCATAGAATAATTAAAACAAAACAATACTTTCAAGAATCATATGTGCATATATATATACACACACACATATATTTAAATCTTCAGAAATAACACATACGTTACTTTGTATTAATTTCCTAACTTTATTGTTTATGTTTAGGTATTAAAATAACACCTAAATGGCTTAAACATGTGAGCGGGAGCTGTAAACAAGTCAAGTGGTACCGATGGTTATTTTGAAAACATTGCAGTGGAAAAATTCATCAGGATCGTAGTTAGGAAAATATCAGAGTTTAGAAACAACGGATTATTTTTATAACAGATGGGAATAAAATCCATATTCCATTCAAATATTTTTATACGGATAAACCCTAATTAATAAAACATAAATTTCTTCTTTTATTTAGGTAATTATAGCCACTATATTTAAGCCTTCAGTGCTCCATAGCAGGCTTCTATTACTTTCACAGTAAGTTACCTGAAACGCGTTTGAAAACATTTTATAAGCAAAAAATACTGGTGAGTTCATTCTATTTATAAAAAGACACATTATTATATTTTATAGTATCAAGGGAGATTATATTGTTTATATCTACCAAAAAGTCAATCAGTATTTGTCACATGGTGGCGGTTCTGATGTGAGGGTGGTCATATCACTCATTGGCTAATTTTCGTCCAATAGTGAAGGTTATCAAGTAATGTATATATTATATCTTATTTTTATTCAAAGGTATTTATCACTACGTGATTCCCGTGATGGAGGTCATATCACTGTTGATTATTCTTTCAACTAGTGACTGTGGTCGTATCACTGTTAATCGTTCTTTCAACTAGTGACTGTGGTCATATCATTGTTGATCATTCTTTCAACTAGTCACTGTGGTCATAACATTGTTGATCATTCTTTCAACTAGTTATTGTGGTCGTATCACTGTTGATCGTTCTTTCAACTAGTGACTGTGGTCCTACCACTGTTGATCGTTCTTTCAAATAGTGATTGTGGTCATATCACTATTGATCATTCTCTCAACTAGTGACTGTGGTCATATCACTGTTGATCATTCTCTCAACCAGTGAATGTGGTCATATCACTGTTGATCATTCTTTCAACTAGTGACCTTTGTCAAATAATGAATACCAAACCCCACATATTGGTAGTAATTGCAGAATACATAACCCAACTCAAACTTTATGCACATATTATTGATTATAGGTGGTATTGTGAGAATACACTTTGGCTATATCAACTAGTTAATGTGATATACATTATGGCTATAAATGATATCATTTATTTTGTAATATACATGTGAACATATATATAGTCAATGCATTATATTTTATTATAACCTCATTAAATATAGGGTTATAATATTTAGGGGAAGATTCATTTGAGAAGAAAATTTAGTTGAGAAGAAAAAGAACAAAGGGTAATTTTGTAAAACATTAAATAGTTTTTTCACTTATCTCATTTATTATCATTTTTTACTAATTAATTAGTCATAAAGAATAGTATCCTCCACACTAACTTTTTTTTGCCAACACACATCAAAAGTTATCTTACATGTTTCGAAATTCATCCTACACGTTGAAATTTATCCTACATAACTCGTAATTTACCCCACACAACTCGGGATTTATCCTACACTTTAAATTATTTTATTTTATTTTTTTGAAAAAATATATATTTTGAAGATAAGTTACAAAAAATTTAATGTAATTAGCTATTAAAGAAGAAGACTAGAAATTAATGAACTATGTAGATTTACCAATATACCCTTATAGTAACATTAAATACTTATATTAAATGAAGTAAAATAAAGTATTCTTATTGGTTGAAATTTCTTCTTTTTTTCTTCTTACAAAAAAATTCTTTTCATTTGAACTCTCCACATAATATTTATGGGGTTTTGATATGTATATAATTTTATAACACTATGGAGTGCACATACTTAATATACATGTGTTTTATTAAGTTAATATATAGTGTTATATATTTAAGTTTCGTTAAATATGTGCATGATAACATGTTATAATATACATAACGTGTATCCTTATGTATTTTATAGATACATAAGTTAATATATAGGGTTCTCAATTTAAGTAGCACATTTAAATATCTATATATTAACCTTATTTGTGCTACTTTTATGTATAATTACTATATATTACTAAGCAAATGAAATGAACAGTCTTTTAAATATATTATAATAATATATATTTTTTATACCTTTACTATTTTAATATTACTATAATAATTATTATTTTCTTTAATGTCTAAGTTGGATAAGCTTGGTGTCAACCAATACTGGTATCGAAAATACTGGTGCGGTCCGGTTCATTATCGATACATGAAGGTAAAAATCGGCACCAGCCTGATACAGAAAACGCCAAAAGTCGGTACCGGATTAAGTTTGAAAATCTTTTATTTCAGGAAATTCAGTATTGCTAGACGATACCATTTGCTCATCCCTGATCACGTGTGCCGTACAAACAATAACGGTATCGTACCACTTTTTCTTGTTGATTTTTTCAACTTTTAATGATTTCTATTTTAGGTTCAGGGGTAGGGATGAGCTCGGTGGCAACTGATACCGAAAATACCGGTTACGGTACCGGTATATGAAGGTAGAAATCGGTAGCGAACCGGTACCAGGAACGCCAAAAGTCGGTACTGAATGGGTACTTAGGATCCTTCGGTTCGGGAAATTTGGTACCGGTACCCAGTATTATTTGCTCATCTCTGACCACGGGTTTCATACGAACAACATCATTAACATACAACTTTTTTGGTTGATTTTCTTTCGATTATTTTTTACTGTTTTTACATTTTCTTTTTATTCTTGTTAGTGGTTCCGTGTGCAACGCGCTCGTAGTGATTTCAAAACACATGTAAACACAGACTAAATAACAAAAGAAGTTTGCCGCAACACGGCTAGGATGATAAACCTAGTTTTTATTTATAAAATTATAAATATTTTTATTATAGTTTATATCTACTTGTAAAGCAAATAGGGTTTTGAAAGCATTCCCACATACTGGCAGTAATTTCAGAATGTAAAGACTTAATTACTGTAATTTGAAAACATTTAGGGTTTTGCAAAGCATTTTAAATAAAATAACTCACAATAATGTGAGAAAAAGAAGAATGACTCACATTGTAACTTTGGGGTTTAACTAAAGCCTCCTGGTATAATCTTTAGTATAATCCTTGAGCTCTTAATAAAATATACAATGGACTCGTGTTAGTATAATAACTCAATTCAACTTTATCACTACATCACGAGATCAGAACCACAACGTAGTTAGCAAAGCATAGCCTAATTCACGCAGCGCCTTGACATCCGTTGCAGGGTTCAAGATCGATCGGACAGGGTATCGAATAAGTCATCAGGGGTTAAAACACTTAAAACAGGGCAGAGCTTTATAGTATTATGGGGTGAATTACTAAAGAAACAAAAAAGTATATATGTGAGCAGAAAGGGCGAGTAGAAAGGTTTGAACAAGTAGGAATGCTTTCACTCTACTTCTATTTTTAGTGAATTTCTTAACTTGGAAGCCACGTGAATTAAATTCCTTCTCATGAATTGTGAGACACGTATGTACACACGTACTCACAACATTCATTTCTTTGTAAATTTTTAGTATTATTTTATTATTGTAATTAATTCAGCTGCTTTACTTATTTATCGCTTACAACTTTTAAAATATGACGTTTTATAAAACGATGAATATGTCATTAGAATGAGCATATTTTTATCTGTTGGGATTGAACCCTACCAGAGGAACAGATAATGTAAAGCCAAAACCTGGTCACAACAGTGGATTCACAATAAGCAGTTGTTTACACTAAATCTTCTCCCTTGAAAGTGATTACAACAGCTGATGTTCTTATATCCACTGCCAGATACAACTGCTGCTCTGCATAACTACTGATGAAGCCTAGAAGACTGCTGGAAACTAAGCACTGCTGGAACAAACTGCTGATGACAAAGCACTGCCCAATCAAGGACTGATCAACCTTGAGGAAAGCACTGACATAAAGGGAGAGCAGCTGTTTAGTGAATTATCTGTTTTATGTATAGTCAGTGGTTAGGTTTAGCAGTGTTTGTAGAAGGTCAGTAGATACAGGTTGTTAGGCTGTTAGACGTCGCTTTCATGGTGACGTCAGCTGAGATACCTCAGTGGTTTGGTTTTGTCTATAAATGGAGCAGTACTCTGTACTGTTACATTTGATTCGTTTTGAGAGAGTTCTTCTCCTCAATTCAATCCTTTCATCTTGGACAATCCAACCTTGGGGCATCAGGCTGAGGGGGAGTTTAGTTTGTAAGCATGCTTTGTAATCTTTTGATTTACTTTGTAATCTTTCGACTAATGCAAATCATGTGTTTATCAAAACTATTTTCTTCCTTGATTGTGTTTACAAAGTTTGTTATTCATTTCCGCTGCACTTAAACTCTGTTCATCTCTATTGATTATACAATTTACACAAACAATCACAATCATGAGAGCCTCCAATCCTAACAATTGGTATCAGAGCTTGGACAGTCAAATTCGATCAAACAATCAATTTGACATAACAGTTCAGCTCAAAATTCATTGATACCAAGGTTGGTTGTATTTTGTTGAAAAACAGAGTATCGAGTAAATCATGTTCAACATGGTTATTCAAAAAAAAAAAAAAAAAAAAAAAACTCTGTAAATCAACCAAGATGTCATATGACACACAAATTTCACACAACAAGTGATTTCATGCATAAGACACTCATGGTTTCTAGATCTGAAACTATATCTGTTAAACTATGAGTCTATTTTTATTTTCTAAATTGATTTCAGTTGTTGATGTGCAATCTGTGATGTTTTCACTAAATACTAAAGTATGAACCTCAGATTAACAAAACCTATGTTCGTAAAAACATTGATTGTTTTGCTAAAACAAAAGAGGGAAATTAAAACTTTAGTCATTCAGATCTTATGTGTTGAAAACAGGTTGAATTCCTCAAAAGGACAAAATCAACTATGTTAAAATACATTAAGAAAAACAGGAGTAAAAAATGTCCAAATCATAGGTAATGAGGGGGTTGGCATAAGCATTTGCAGAAATGACCAAATCTCTCAAAACATTACTGCAAAATGATTCTGGAACAAGTATTTCTTCAATTAATACCCCTCAGTAAGTATTTCAATACTTATGATTGGGAAGGGTAAAAAGGGAAGAAGAAAATTCACAAACTCAGAAGTGTGTTTGTCTCAAAACTTTTGAATTCACAAAAACTCTTGAATTCAGAAGAAAAGAGTATAAACTTAAAACACTTAAGAGTCAAAACTTGGGGTAATAATGGTCATTAAGCAACTGTGTGCATTCATCTGCTCAGGAAAAGGTTTTGATTCCGGTGAATAAACTCCAAAGAGGACTAGACAAATGTTCAAAAATTCATCCATGTGTCCTCATGTTTGCAATCAACTGACAAAGAAAATGGTACCAAACAGTGGTCAAAATGTGTTCAAAATTTTCCTACCACTATTGTCAAACCACTGACCATTTTCAATGACTTGAGAATGATATGATTATGTACTCTATTGAAATTATACCAGATCCTTTTTGATGCTGTTCTCAGAAAATCCTTTAACCATTTTTTATCAAAGGATTTTCTCGAATAACCAGGATATATTGTTCATTTTATTTTGGAATAATATATTTGGAACTTTTGCTTGTTTTTATTGGCAATAGTTTCAGTTCCTGTCAGGATATAATACCTTATTTTTGTTGGTATTAGTGTCCTCTTAAATGGGTCAAAAGGAAATGGTATATATGTCAAGATTATGTCATACTCAGGTTTGTTCCTAAACTTTTATCAAAGGTTGATTACTAACTGTGCTTGAATTACTAAGGTACTCATGTTTTAATTGAATATTAAACGAAAATAAGTTGCCTTAGCAAAAAATTTCATCATCTAGGGTACTAAACCACTGTATTTCAAAATTGACATGTGGCAAAACCTTGAATGAAAATTCTCAAAACTGTTGCTGGAATATTTGTCCTTCAGATCTGTACCATTTACCCTAACCACTGTTTTGTTCCAATGTCTGATCTCTAAATACTGTCCACAGCTGAAAGTTAGCCACTGATCCTTCATTATCTTAACAAGCACTGATATTCACAATCAGTGTCCTATCCACTGATAGTAAAAATCATCCACTATCCATAATTTTTACCGTTGTAACCACTGATGCTTGATACGTCAGTGGCCCTTAAAACAACTGTTCTCCATCCTTCATCCATTTCATCAGTGTTTGACATGTGGTCAGTTTTTAGCCCTCAGATCGTAATAACCGCTGCCACATCAGCGATCACTTTTTCCCTAAATAAAACCCTGCCCTAAACCCCCAAACAGGGTTTCCAACTTTTCTTCCAAAATCACTCTCCGATTCTTCTTCATCAAAATGACGAAGTTAAAATCAAAATCAAAATCAAAATCTAAACCAAAATCACCATCATCTTCAAAAGAGGTCGCTCAAACGGCCGAAGAATCCAACGAGATACCATACAAATCTCCTCATAATTATTTGGGTTTACTCACAAAACCTACTGATAACCACACCTTCGACACCATCATTGATACATTATCTGCATCAAAGTATAAAACTTTGTTAACGGCAGATGCTCCCATTTATCTACAAACCCAGAACGAGTTTTGGAAAAAGGCGACGCTTGAAAAACAAGACGACAAAGTCATAGCCATAAACTCCTCGATACAGGGTAAAGTGATTCAAATCACTCCGCAAACAATTTCAGAAGTCTTCAAACTCGACGATCAGAATGGTAAAACTTCTTTTGACAAAAACGAGTTAAAAGCTGATTTTCTGAAAAGGGGTTATGCAGAACAATCAAAGGTAGATACCCTACAAAAGGGTTATTTCCCATCTGCACCCAGATTTTTGTTTCACACACTTTTAAGTTGTGTTTCTAATAAAATAACAGCATTCAACGAAATACCATTAAAAATTCAATGCCTGGGTTACGCTATTTTGAATAATAAAAACTACAACTATTCCCAGGAGATCTTCAATGACATGGTGAAAAACGTTGAAAGTAAAGCATTTTTGCTGTTTCCAAGATTTTTAAGCTATTATTTCAAACAAAAATTTGAAAAAGAAACTGAAAATTTACTTAAACAAGGTGCCTATTTTCAAATAAAAGGCTTAACAAAAGAAACATTTTCCAGAATGATGGCACCAATAAAAACAAAAGCAGGGGTACCTGAGCAAATTTTAGCGGTTACAACTGCTCCTCGGGTATCAGCTGTTGAGCCCACTGCTCCAGGTGATCATGGCAGCACTACCACTGTCTTGAAACCCACACCTGACATCACCAAAAAGACCAAAAGAAAAACATCCAGAAAACCCACCAAACCCAAAACAAAGGCAACTCTGGAAGATGAGATCCCAGAGCAATTGCCAGTGACAACACAAAAGTCACCACAAACCACTGCTGCTACTTCCTCACAGCAGTTGGTAGAAAGATCTCCACCTTTGCCTAAAACTCCTCCTGCATCCTCACAAAAGGATCAGGTTGTAAGCACAGGGACCCCACAATATGAAGCTCTGAATCCACTCGGATCCATCTTCCTCAGTCCTGATCCCAAGGACATGTCTCTTTCAACTCCCATACCCTCACCAATCATATTACCACAAACTATGCTACCTTTGTTGCATGCAGCTGCTATAGCTCAGACATAAACCAGTTCCTCTCTATCACCTATCACTGAGAGTATACCTCCACAAGTGACTGGGTCTGATGCTACTACTCCTGCTATCCCAGCAACAATTGAGGAGGTTACACCCCCTGAGTTACATATAACTCTCGGTGGTAATTCAAGTGGAGCAGCAACTACAAATGTTGGATCTACAGATCTGCATTTGGCCAGTTGTTTCATTAATCAGACTCCCTTGAAGGCAATTTCTTCCATAGCACCCCTGGCAACCACTAGTGAGTTAGTTTTGACCACTGGTAAAATAACAAGGTTATCAAGTGCTGAAGAAAGAAGTCCCCAGTACCAAGAACAAGGGGCATCAATGAGTGATTTTTGGGACTCAGTTCCTAAGTCACACATTGATACAACCACTGCTGGTGGGGATTCAGATGATCCTACTAAAGTAGGTGATGATTCAAAATATCAGGAATTGACGGGCAGAGTTGAAAAACTTGAAGATTCAGTTGCTGAAATAAAGGAGATGGTGCAAGAGATTTTAAAAGCTCAAAAAGCACAATCCACTGCTGTCCCACCACAAGCATCTGTTCCAACTCAAGCATCTGCTCCACCACAAGCAGTTGCTTCAAATGAGCTCTGGAATATCTTTCATCCCATGCTGGAAAAACAGAAACAGATGGCTGATCAGTAGCATGAGATGCATGTGAAGATGTTAACAAACATGGTGGAGTCGAGATTTAAAGATACCCAAGCAGACATCAAAGCTATCAAGGCTCATCTCAAAAGCACTCCTGGAAAAGTTCCCTCAACTATCCTCTTTATGGATAACCCCCCTGCAGATAATGCCAAAAAGGGGGAGAATGTCAAGAAGATGAAGAAAAAGGGGATTGAAGATGGTCTGTATGTTGAACCAGAGCAAGGAAAACAGACATCTAAAACAGCTGATACACCAGTGGTTACAAAAACTGCTGTCAGTAGCCAAACAGCTGTCATTTCATCAACACACACCACTCTATCACACACCATCACAACCACTGTTCCACCACCATCATCATCTACAATCATATCACCACCACTGCCTCCTGCCATAAAGCCCTCCTGCCATAAAGCAGAAGACAGCAGATGTTACAACATCTGCTGTAATGACAACAGTGATTGAAACACCAGTTGTTTCAACCACTGTCAGTCAATCACTAATCACTGCCACTCACTCTCAAACCACTGACCCACCAACGACATCATCAGCCTCTCCTACAATAAAAAGGAGAAGGATTCTCATATCTGATGATTCACCACCACCATCACCACCATCAAAAACTACCTCACCACTTCCATCCTGTGCTCAAAAGCAGAAGACATCTGCTGACATATCAGCAGTTGTAATGACAACAGATGTTGAGACACCAGTTGTTTCAACAGCTGTTAGTCAGTTATCCACCAATGTTTCCACCAGTCTCACATCACAACCAACAAAGCTCTACACCAGAAAAAGAAAAATTACTCAGCCAGATGAGGACAAATATGATCCCACTGCTGCAAAATATCCATTGGAACTAGATGCTATAGAAAATGAGATGAGGCAATTCTACAATGATGATGATCCTTCAAATAGAAGATTTCCTTCACTCGTGGGCTACATGGTTCCAGAAGATATGGATGAATACCTTGAGCTCAAAACAAGACAAGCAAAGAGCAGAGCGAAGGTTGAATGTGAAGGTCAAGGTGATGAAGCCATTGCTGAAAGATTGGATTTTCTGCTCACAAAAGTCGATCTAATAAAATATTTTGCACATGAGCTGAGCAAAGAAAAGGCAGAACAACGAAAAGAGATGAGAAGAAAACTTCTTGCATACATAATGCAAGAAAAATTTTATCCTGCTGAAGAAAATCAATTTGAAGAATGGCCAATAGTGCTTTTAAGGCATGAAGCTGATAGGATTGATAGAATCAAGAGCGATCCTAAAAAGAAGAAGAATGCTCCAAATTGGAGTAAATACCAAAAATTCATCAATGACCAAACAGCTGAGTACAAGAAAAAGAAACAAGAGCTGGTGGATGCAAAGGTGGACACTGCAAATGCCATATCAAAATGGTCAAAGCAGCAAACTGATGAAGCCTATGAAAGGCTGAAGAAAAGGAAGATAACTGTATCAGGCACTTCAAAGAAGCGTGAACAAATGATGAAGCTTGAACAGCAGATAGAAAACATCAAAACACTGTTCCGGTCTACTCTTGTGACAAACCAAGAAGAAGGAGAACAGCTGACCAGTGAAGAGGTTAAGGAAAAGGAAGTTGAGTACTTCAAAGAAACCATCATGAAAATGGGTCTAAAAGAAGAGAACTCGGAAAAAATTCAAAACCTTTTTGAGAAGGTGTTAACTAAGCCTGCATCACCAAATACTTCAGAAGTTTCAGACATTGAGCCAGATCAACAAAAGAGACAGGAGCAGATAGAGAAGGAAACTGCAGAAGACATAGCTGCAGCAAATAATGTTATTGAAATGGCCTTCAAAAGAATGTCTGAAAGTCTGCAAGTTTTCACAAGGCCAACATCCCCCAACTCATCTTTGAATAATTCTCTCCCAAGAAATCCATTGGGTTTAAAAGTACTAAAGTGGCTCTCTGATCAAAAGACCCACGTATTGACTCTAGTCAGATCCAATGGAGAGGTGAAGTATATATCAAGGAAAGAAGCACTAGTCCTTAGTGTTCAAGATTTGCAGGATCTCCTTGAACTTACACTGTGCCGGGATGAAGATGATACAAGTTCCAAGGAATTTGAAGAAAAATTTAAAAGACAAGCAAGGGAACTTCTGATGAGAAATAAAGATCCAGAATAATGACAGGTTTTGGCATTATCTGTTCCAGGGGGAGATTGTTGGGATTGAACCCTACCAGAGGAACAGATAATGTAAAGCCAAAACCTGGTCACAACAGTGGATTCACAATAAGCAGTTGTTTACACTAAATCTTCTCCCTTGAAAGTGATTACAACAGCTGATGATCTTATATCCACTGCCAGATACAACTGCTGCTCTGCATAACTACTGATGAAGCCTAGAAGACTGCTGGAAACTAAGCACTGCTGGAACAAACTGCTGATGACAAAGCACTGCCCAATCAAGGACTGATCAACCTTGAGGAAAGCACTGACATAAAGGGAGAGCAGCTGTTTAGTGAATTATCTGTTTTATGTATAGTCAGTGGTTAGGTTTAGCAGTGTTTGTAGAAGGTCAGTAGATACAGGTTGTTAGGCTGTTAGACGTCGCTTTCATGGTGACGTCAGCTGAGATGCCTCAGTGGTTTGGTTTTGTCTATAAATGGAGCAGTACTCTGTACTGTTACATTTGATTCGTTTTGAGAGAGTTCTTCTCCTCAATTCAATCCTTTCATCTTGGACAATCCAACCTTGGGGCATCAGGCTGAGGGGGAGTTTAGTTTGTAAGCATGCTTTGTAATCTTTTGATTTACTTTGTAATCTTTCGACTAATGCAAATCATGTGTTTATCAAAACTATTTTCTTCCTTGATTGTGTTTACAAAGTTTGTTATTCATTTCCGCTGCACTTAAACTCTGTTCATCTCTATTGATTATACAATTTACATAAACAAGCACAATCATGAGAGCCTCCGATCCTAACATTATCTACATTTTGGCCTAAGTTTCGTTAAAAACGGAGTAAGATTCATTATAATGTATTTTTATTTTAATTTTTAAATGGTTCCAATGTTCGTCTAAGTACTTCATATTTCTAACTGTCAACTTACTCGTAATCTACCCGTTTAATAATATAAGTTTTATATACTTTATTTTAATATAAAAAATGGAAATGTTTCATTTAGGCTTTCAATGTAATTTCTAGGTGATAAATTATTGATTTTGACATTCAATTTTATGTAGCATTCCGAATCAGTATAATTCATATTCTAAAACTTGTTCAAGGAAAAAAAAATTAGTTTTTTGTTAGTTATTGTATCCACCTATGAATCTTTATTATTTTGCTAATTTTGATTTTATTTTTATAGTTTAACTTCATAGAAAGATGTATTGTTCAATTTTTATTCATTAAATTTGAGAGTGCTTATACACTTGTTGCTTGATGTTCATAAGGAACAGTTATATATATTGCAGTATTTTGCCTATAATGCATAGAAAACTTGATGTGAAAAGAGAATTAATGTATTGTTAAAAATACATAAGCAACAAACTTATGCTAATCGATTTTTGAAATTAAACTGGCAAAGGCACAAAAACTGATCATAACAGTCCAGGCATTGAGCCACGCCAGGTCTTGCATATAACAAGAAAATGATTCTGGTCACTTGACTAGTTATGAGTAAAATAACCTATTGGTATTGTTGAAGCTAAACAAAATCAAAGGTTGTACAATAGTGTATTAGCATAGGCTGTTTGTTCATGACCAGATCATTCAACCCTACACAATTGCAAGTGTGCGAGCAGTGGCGGACCCATGATTTTTTTCCACTGGGGTCCATCTTTTTCGGTGTTCAAAATTTTCATAACAAAACGTTAAAAATTTCCGGTCGTTCCTCGTTCGGGTTTGAGTGACGTTTGAATTAGATAAAAACTGGAAAAACAAACACACAAGAATTGAACCGACCTCTTGTTGGTAAAGATGAGTAATAGACTAGATATTTTTGTATATTTAGAATCGATACATATCATGTATATTTAGAGAGAATTGTTATTTATTTAAGGTGACCTCCTACCAAAAATAGTGGAGAGCCTTTTTGTATTTATAGGACATAATTATCAATAAGAAGGGAATCGATTTACCATAATCTTTCATGGTATCAGAGCACCAAGTTCTGATCCCCTAACCAATTTTTTCGATCTCCCCTACATCTGATTCCCTCTGTTTCTTCAATATTCCCTGTTCTTCTCAACTATGTCTTCTCAACTTCACCCCGCAGTCACCGTATCCAATATCCGCACCCTTATTCCCGTCACTTTAGACTTTGAATGTCGCAAACCCCGATCCCTAATCCCCGGGAACGGGCGGACGCGATCTCAGAGTTTCGGTGGTATCAGTTATTTAATTCTTTGCAGCGGAATTTACATCAGGACCGTAGTTAGGAAATGTTTATCAGGGTAAAACCACCTCATTTAATATTAATAATCACATGGGTAAAACCCAAGTTTCTTATTACAATACATTTATGGGGACACACCCTATTTTATTGAATTTTAAAACATCGTTTATTTGGTAACTTTTATAGCCACATTTTTTCCAAGCCTTCAGTGCTCTCCAGCTGGCTTTTTACTAATTGGCTTTCACATTGGGTTACCTGAAACATGTTTTAAAAATATTTGTCAGCGGGAAATACTGGTGAGTGAATCCCAGTTTAATCAAGTTTAAAGTCACAGTGAACAGTATTGAGAGCGATCACATTGTTTATGTCTACACAATTACTCCATTTGGTACTATCAATCCTGACTTGTGGGTCATATTACCCATTGGCTAACTCATTGTCCAATGGTAATGTATTGTCATCCCGACTTACTACTCGCAAGTAGTACAAATTTTGTATACAAAACCCCAACATACCGGCAGTAATTGAATAACCACAAAAACTCAATCACTGCTAAATTTCATAGTAAAACATTTAAGGTTTGGTAAAACATTACCAAAAACATTAACAAAAAGAGGATAACTCACATTGCTATCTTAGGCTTTTCGTAAGGGTTTCCTGGATATAATCTATAATTTATACAAATGTACATTGATTAGTACCATAACCCTTTGAAATTATTAATGATACCCTCCCCGAGACGGCATTCCAACAACTACGTCGGGCAGAACCACGACAGTTGTTACGGAACCCTAAATCAATCGGGCAGCGTAACTATTATGAAACTAGGGTTATAATACTTACAACGGAGCAGAACCTCGCTAATTAGGGGGGGTATAATACTTGCAAAATATGCCTAATATAAGAGAATTCGAGATTGAGAATTTAGAATGAGTGACTGAAATTGAAACCCGAGGCCTCCTTTATATAGTTGCTGATATTGACTCTCAGGCGGCCCGCGTAAGGTAAGGCTAAGCCTTACGCGGCCCGCGTCAACATATGGTCAAACTATAGCTTAGCTGATTCGATGTGTAGGTCCGCCACGTTGTCGACATGTGTCAGCACCGGATGTCTCCGCGTTTCATGATCTCTAGCGGCCCGCGTAAGTGTAAGCTTAAGCTTACGCGGCCCGCCTTGACTAAAGGATTCAACGATGTCAGGTTTAGACCCTGATACGGCCCGCATGAGATGTTGGGGTGGGTCTACGCGGCCCGCCTCAACTAAACATTTCATGTTTTTAATTTATTTTATAACTATAACATAATTTGGGCTCGGTTTTCACATACGGGGTGTAATTAAAGACCTAATGAGACATTCTATAATATACTGGAGTGTCGGAATTATTATAAGGATGTTGGTTTTACCAAGGGTTGTTACATTCTCCTCACCTTGTTTTAGAGCTCGTCCTCGAGATCTACTGAAACAAGTGCGGATATTTTCTTTTCATTTCTGATTCAAGCTCCCATGTGTATTCATGTCCTCTTTTGGAGTCCCACTTCACTTTGACTAGAACTAGTCTCTTATGCTTGAGATTCTTGATTTTCCTGTCTTCAATTTGTAGAGGCCGTTCTACAAACTTGAGTTGTTCATTTACCTCTATATCCTTAAGAGGTACTATTAATGATTCATCAGCTAAACACTTTTTAAGATTAGATACACGAAACACATCATGTATTCCTGCCATTTCCTCTGGCAGTTGTAGCTGATAAGCTACTGGTCCTATTCTTCTAATAATCTTAAAAGGTCCAACATACCTGGGACTTAGCTTTCCCCGTTTGATTAATCTTACCACTCCTTTCCAAGGAGAGACTTTCAATAATACTTTATCTCCTACTTGAAATTCTAATGGTTTTCGCCTGTTATTAGCATAACTTTTCTGTCTATCACGTGCTGCTTTCAGTCGTTCCTTGACTTGAATAATTTTATCGGTTGTTTCTTGTACTATCTCAGGTCCAGATAGTTGCTTTTCCCCAATTTCTGCCCAACAGACTGGGGTTCGACATTTTCTTCCATAAAGTGCTTCGAATGGTGCAGCATTGATACTTGTGTGATAACTATTGTTATAAGAAAATTCTATTAAAGGTAAGTGATCGTCCCAATTACCTCCAAAATCAATTACACAAGCTCTAAGCATGTCCTCCATTGTTTGAATTGTCCTTTCACTTTGTCCATCCGTTTGAGGATGATAAGTTGTGCTTAGCTTTAACTTGGTTCCCATTGCCTTTTGGAAACTTGACCAAAAATGAGAGGTAAATCGACTATCTCTATCAGAAACAATTGATAAAGGAATGCCATGTAAAGAAACAATTTCATTTACATACAATTTAGATAATTGTTCCATACTAATTGTTTCCTTCATTGGTAAGAAATGAGCTGACTTAGTTAGCCTATCTACAATCACCCAGATTGTATCATTTCCTTTCTTTGTTTTGGGTAATTTAGTAACAAAATCCATTGTTATCAATTCCCATTTCCACATTGGCATTTCTAATTGCTGTAACAAACCTGAGGGTTTCTGGTGTTCAGCTTTAACTTGTGAGCAAGTTAAACATTTAGAAACATAAGCTGCTATATCCTTTTTCATTCCTATCCACCAGAAATTTTTCCTTAAATCCTGGTACATTTTATCACTTCCTGGATGCATCGTATACTTGGACTTATGAGCTTCTTCTAATATACGATGTTGTAGTTTTCCTAATTTAGGTATCCACATTCTCTTTTCATGAAATCTCCAAATTCCATCTGTTCCTTGTTTTAATTCTTTCAACATACCTTTTAATTTTTCAGTATCTTCCTTGATTACTGATTCTTGTGCTTCTCTTATCTGATCATTTAAATCTACGTGCAGATTTAATTTAAGAGAACGTACCCTTTTTGGTTTTTCATGATACTTTCGGCTTAAAGCATCTGCCACTACATTTGCTCTTCCTTCATGATACTGGATATCACAATCATAATCACTAAGTATCTCCATCCAGCGTCTTTGTCTCATATTCAACTCCTTTTGCTTGAAGATATACCTTAAACCCTTATGATCAGTGAATATGGTAAACTTATTACCATAAAGGTAATGTCTCCAAATCTTAAGAGCAAAGATTATAGCTCCTAATTCTAAATCATGGGTTGAATAATTCTCTTCATGATTCTTAAGTTGTCTAGATGCGTAAGCTATAACCTTTTGTCGTTGCATCAACACACATCCATAACCTAATTTGGAAGCATCGCAATAGACTACAAAGTCTTCAGTTCCTTCTGGTAATGCTAGTATGGGTGTATGGGTTAATCTTTTCTTAAGAATTCTAAATGCTTCTTCTTGTTTTAATCCACATTCAAACTTAATAGATTTACAGGTTAACTTAGTTAAAGGAATGGCTATTCGAGAAAAATCTTGAATGAATCTTCTATAATAACCGGCCAATCCTAAGAAACTTCTAACCTCGGTTGGTGATTCAGGGGTTTTCCATTTAGTAATTGCCTCAATCTTTGTTGGATCTACATGAATTCCTTCATGATTGACTAGGTGTCCAAGGAATTGTACCTGTTCTAACCAAAATTCGCACTTATTGAATTTAGCATAAAGCTTTTCTTTTCTTAATAGACTTAAAAGTGCGTGCAAATGTCTTGCATGATCTTCTTTATTCTTAGAGTAAATTAGAATATCATCTATGAAGACAATTATGAATTTATCCAAATATGGCTTACATACTCGGTTCATCATGTCCATAAATGCAGCTGGGGCATTGGTTAAACCAAATGGCATGACAGTAAATTCATAATGACCATACCTCGTTCTAAATGCAGTTTTAGGAATGTCCTCTTCCTGTACCTTTAATTGATGATATCCCGACCTTAAATCGATTTTAGAGAAAAATCGAGCTCCTTGTAGTTGATCAAACAGATCATCGATTCTTGGTAATGGGTACCGATTCTTAATCGTGACTTTGTTTAATTCACGGTAGTCAATGCACATACGCATTGATCCGTCCTTCTTTTTAACAAACAGTATCGGCTCTCCCCATGGCGACGAACTTGGTTGTATGAATCTTTTCTCTAACAATTCGTCTAATTTTTTCTTCAATTCCTGCATTTCGGCGGGTGCCAAACGATAAGGTGCTTTGGCAATCGGTGATGTTCCTGGTAGTAGGTGAATTCTGAGTTCAACTTCTCTGTCTGGAGGTAGTCCTGGTAATTCTTCTGGAAATACATCTGAAAATTGTGACACTACTGGAATATCTTTTAGTTCTTTTCCTTTAGTGTTAGTGATTATAGAAATCAAATACACTATAGAACCTTTTCTTATACAACTTGCAGTTTTCATCACAGAAATGAACTTATTGGACCTAGAAGGTTTATCTCCTTTAATTGTGATCGTTTTACCTTTTGGTGAATTTACTTGAATTGACTTTTGATCACACAAAATATTGGCTTTATTGGCTATTAACCAATCCATTCCTAAAACAACATCAAA